>JABWTJ010000044.1:0-262500 GCA_016801875.1 Solanum sitiens | reverse complement strand
TAAAACATCATAAATTATTAAAATATTTGATATTTGATAAAAAAAAAAAAGATAATCTATCAAGTCTTTTAAAAAACAAACAACTTGCAATGTGAAGTTTCAAATTAATACTACTAAAACAAATGAAACTAAAAATATAACATAAGTTCTAAACTCAAAACAAAAATTTAATATATTATTTTATGTTAAATTTCAACATAACATTAATAAATATGATTGAAAAGAATAGGAAAACATAAGTGTATTATCTTACTCAACCGTGAATTCTACTTAAATTTAAAAATACTAGCAAATTATGTTAATGAATAATATCAACATCATATAAAAAATAGAAAATACGAAAAATTGCATAAAATCACATGAAGTAAAGGTTGAGAATCAGAAAGAAATAAAGTGTAAATAATATATAATAAAAAAAGAAACTTTAAGAAAATTTTAGAATAATGAAAAATAAAAAAGAATTTATAATAATAGAAATAGAAAATAAATTAAAAATGAAAGAAAAGAATTAAAAAGTAATCAATTTTAATTACATCATGTACTTACCAACAATTCACATCCCCTTCCTAGGAATTGGAGAGTGAAACTACCTTCTGATCAAGTAATTACATTTCCAACCAGACACGTTAGATAATATCATTGCACCCAATTATACCAAATTCAAATACCAGTTGGTCTTTCCAAACAGACCCTTAGTATTCTTTAGAGTCCCCCCCCCCCCTCCCCTTTTCTTTTTTTATCAGACTTTGTGTATCTTTCCCATGTACGATCAACTAGTTTTCTACTATATAAATAGACCACTTATATTTCTTTTTCTCTATCGCTACTCATCAATCAAAAGGTGTGTAAATTTTTTTCTCTTATATATTTCTTTTCTCTTTGTTCTATTTTAGTTGTTTAAAAAAAAATTGTTTGTGTACACTGTAGAATTCTCACAAATATATGAAGAATCAAGGATTGTATTGATAATTGAATGATTGAGTTACATACTCCTTACATAGGAGAAGAGTCCTATACTAGCTACCCTAGGAATCCTAATACAACACAAATATAATATGTACACCTTATCCTAGTCAACTACATCAGCTTTAGTCGTACAAAGTATATACTTGTACATAAATTAAGATTGAGTAGTCTAGTCCTAGTGTAACTCAAACACTAACTCGTTAGACACTTCACTGAACCTGTTCCTTTTGACCTGTTCCATCAACTTCCTTCAACATACACAATAAATCAAATAGATTAACACTTAGCTTTTTTTGTCTCTTTTTTTTTTATCCAGCAGAAAATTACCCAAAAAAATGACAGATTCTGGGGAAGAACCGATTCGAGAATCATCAAATTCGCAAAAAAAAAAAGAAGGCAAAGACAATACCACAAACATTTTATGGAATAAATTCAAGGACTTGAGGCGTAAGATCATTTTTTTAAAAAAAAGTATTTTATCATTTAAATATGTTCAATCTTTTTTGTTTGTCCAAAGAAATGATGTTATTTTCTAAAATGCAGGATTGATAGAATTAAATTTCATTAGAGATAGAATTTTTTTTTTTTTTTTGTATTTTTTATGCATCAATTTATATTTTTGTTTTTTATTGATTTTCTTTTGGTGTTGTTTTTTGTTTCCCACGTGTCCATTATATTTAATAAAAGATTTGTACTTTTGATTTCACTTTTCCTTTTTTTTGTTTTGATTGAGTTGCTAAAATGGTTTTGGAATAGCTTATTTTGATGATTAATTTGTTATATATATACATCTTTATAAATAAATTGATTTATTTTTGATTATTCATTAATAACTTTAGCATAAGAAGATAAGTTTATTTAATTCCAATTTCTTTCTTATTTTTGCACCAAAAAAATAAACTATCTGTTTCTAATGATGTTTGATATCCCTTTTGAGGCGCAATGTAACATCTCGTATTCTAGAATTAACTAAGGCTAAGCTAAGAAAATAAGAATAATCAAATTTGGAAATAAGTAAGGAAACATGGAAAATTTCCAGATTTCGAAAGTGAGTTTTGGTCATTTTTAAATGGTCATAACTTCCAGCTCAGGAGAAGTTTGGATGAGTTCTTTATATGGATGGAAAGCTCGTTGTATGAGGGAGATATGACTTCCGGAAGTTGGGATGTTGGGCAGAGGGAATTCCAAATCTGGATTTTAGTAAGGGCAAAGTTGACTTTTCACCCTATTAATTCGTAATTCATTTTAAGGTTATTTAAGGGTAAAGACTAAGTCCCAAATGAGTTTTTACAAGTTTTGGAAACGCTTAGGTCTTGGGATAAAAAGAGAGAAGAAGAGAAGACCAAGAATCGTCCAAGAACGCCAAGAACGTTGCGTGGATTTCGTCAGGGGTGATCTCTATCAAGGTATGTGAGATCATTCGGTGTTGGATCTTTAACCCACCCTCCAACTTGATTCATTACAACAATTTAGAGTCATTGGAAAGTAAATCTTGAAGTCTTGATGAAAAGTTTGAAGTTATTGTTGGTTGATTTGTAGTTGATCTCTAGTAGTTTTTATTCTAGTTTTTGGACAGTTTTCTGGTCTAAATTATTGTCTAATGATTTATTTAGGTATCCTAAGTGGTTGGGGTGATATTCATGGAAGTTTGGGAAGGTTTAGAGGTGGAAAACGAAGAAGAAAGTCGGAGGTCCCGTCAGACGACCCTTGGGGCGCCGCGCCTGCCAGAGCGCCTCAAAGAAGGTTCTTTCTGAACGGCCCTGGCGTGGCGCGCCATCCATAGCGCCCCAGACCAAGGTCTGTCTGACAAGCGCTGGCTCCCTGCGCCTCTCAGAGCGCCCCGACCCCTGGAGACTCCGTTCTTTCCCTATCTTTCCGTACTAGTTCCTAAGTGATGTATCTCTCATTCCTATTTGATTCCAACACTCGAGAGTACATCTAACATCATGAAATCATCCATAAACATGAGATCATGATCCTTGAATCCATAATACAATTCAAGGAAAGCTAATATCAAAGTCAAAGAAGTTAAGAGTTAAAGTCTAAAAGTTAAGAAGCGAGTCAAAATTAGTTCTTAAGGTTTTCAAAGAGTCCTAAGCAATCATTCTAACTTTGTTTTAAGGCTTAAGTTACAAGTTGAGCAAAGAGTAAAGAGTTTAGTAAACATCTCAAAGATTATAAGGGAAGTATTCCCTAAGAGTTAAGTTTCAAGTTAAGTAAAGAGCAAGAGTTGAGTTCATTTCTCGAAAGCTATAAGGGAACTAACTATTCCCTAAAGGTTTACAAATGTTTCACATTGAGTAAAAGGAAACTAAGAGTTTCGAAAGAGTTTTGAACTAAAAGGGGAACATTGATTCCAAAAATGAGCTTTTTAAAAGCTAAAGGGGTTTAGCAAATTATCTCAACCCAAAGAAAAGAAAGTTTTATTAAAAGTATGAGCTAAAGTATGTTTTGAGAGTATTATTGAGCACCGATGTGGGGATGGGAGTTCATATTAACTTAAGTCTCCATGTAAACCATGAAGCCATCATGGGAATTGACGGATCATACTTTTAGATGATCACGTAAGTTTATCTAGTGGATCCACTAAGCAAAGTAAGGTCCTATATCGATGGCAAGTATAGGACAGTTCTAGCAGCGTGGGCAAGACGTTGTATCACCACTTAGGATCATAGTGGTGGTTGTCGGTTACAGAATCTCCCACAAAGTTATATTACTTTTATACATATAAGTAAAGTTGTGTTGTTATTGCAATTCTTTAACGAACTGAGTTGTTCCACTTTTTTATAAGCTTTATATATATATATATATCTCGCATGCGTTCTAACTGCTTTATATGTATATCCTTTAAGTTAAGCATATTCTTGAGTTGAGTAGAGCAGAGGTAAGTAATCCCCTCAAGCTTAAGTCATCGTTTAGCTTTCCAACTAGCATACTGGTAATGTACTGATGCCAGTTGGCCTGCATCATTTTATGATGCAAACGCAGGTACCCAGGATCAGGACGCAGCGCTTCGTTGATCTAGACCGAGCTCCAGAGTTAGTGGTGAGCCTCCTTGCATTCTGGAGGACATCCTTTTCATTGCTTTATTAGTTTAGCTTTTAGGATGCTGTGGGGTCTGTCCCAACATCCCTCTTTAGTCAGTTTATAGTCTTCGTAGACAAAAGTTTGGAGTTTCTTTTCAGTAATTGAGACTTAAGTGCCATTTTGGCCAGATTTATTATATGAAGTACTTTCCTTTAAACATGTCTTATTCTTGCTTAAGTTGAGTTTAGTCCTCTGCTGAGTTAAGTAAGTCAGGACAAGGGTTCGCTTGAGGGCCATCAATGATCTTCGAGTGTCAGTCCCGCCCAGGGTATAGGATCGGGGTGTGACACGCAACTAATTTAGTTTTGTGTCGAGAAATCTCATTTAGGGGCAAACTAATCCAGATCTAAAAAAAGATCACTGTTGGGACTGACTAATCTAGATTTGCATTGAAAAGTCCCACTTTAGGACCTGCTTAGTTCATATTCGAATCAGAAAGTCTCACTTTGGGGGATAAACCTCTCCCTATCGGTGGTGACAACTCTTGTCCTATGACTCAACAAAAGGCCTCTAGTTAAGGATAAAATAGTACTTATTGTTTCTCAATCTTTGGTGAGTATCTGATACTTGATATGGGACCCAACAAATTCAAATTGAAGTAGGGAATAAAGTCCCATTTTAGGGTTAAACGTTCCTTTCCGAGGCTCTAGTTCCAATGCTCGAACTTAGACCCGGTTAATGATGGAGAAATACTTGCCAATCCACCATGTTTTTTATGATAATTTTTTTGTTATTTTAGTTTTTAGGTTTCGTTTTTTAAAATGATCAATAATGGTTTTTCTTCGTGAATATTGAATGTAGATTCTTCGAGATATGTCCGCATCCTGATGAGGATCAAAATAAACAATTGGGTAGGGAAACAAGGCTTGACCATAAGCAGGTTAAGTTTTGGTTTCAAAACAGAAGGACTCAAACAAAGGTAATTTTAATTATGTAGTTTTTTTTATAGATTGTCAATTATACTTAATTCATTGTATATTACCGTTGTTGATATTATCGTTGTATTTGTTGTTGTTGTTGTTGTTGTACACACAACAACAAATTAATATTCTTTTTTCAGAAATTTTCAAAAATCTAGAGAAAGTGATGATAAAAGTTTAATCGGTTTAATAGGAATTAGTGAATCTTTTGTGAAATTGTTTATCTAAATTTGGTCAAGTTAATGTGTGAATAAATAAGATAATTTCTTCCTCTTATTAATCAGATTATTTACTTCCACTCCCCCCTTCCCCCGTCGCATACAATCAATTTTATTATTGATGATTTCACCTTTCAATTTCAATATTATTTTCCTAAATCACTCATTTGATTTGCCATGTTGAATTGATCAATAGATCTAAAATTATGTTCTTTGCCTCATTTATATATGAACTTTATTAAAGAAGTTTCTTTTCATTTAAATTATTTTCATTATCTAACCTTCATGTCAATTAAGTTGTTGCTCAACAAAATCAATGAAAGAATCATGTTAAATTATTCAAAGTACATGAACTCCGTAGCAAGTTCCACAACTTAGCAAGGAATTACTAAATGGACAAAAAATTGAGTTCTTACTAGGTTTTGCAAATTTTAAGTCAGAAAATTTGATTTTGCAAATCAGAACTAATGATTTTCCTTTTCAAGATTATTTGATGAATGAAAGAAATCTTGCAATATTAATTGGACAGATTGAACGAAGTGTAGGCTAGTTAAAATAATTTGTGATTTTGTATAAAAAAATGAGCGGATTAATAAATTATTTGGGTTGGTTGGGCTTAAAATGGACAATAACCCAACTTTCCAACTTCTAATTAACCAACAATTTATTACTTAATTTTTTCTTGTTATTTGTTCAATTACCAAACAAAGTAATTTCTTTTTTTAACACGGCTATATTTATCACATCTATGCGAAGAGTATGGTCTTTGATGGGGAATTTCATAGAGCTAGTGAAGATTCTCAAGAAGAGAAGGATAAGTTGTATCCAGGAGACCAAATGAGTAGGATATAACACGTGATATTGACAAGTATAAGTTGTGGTACTCAGGAGGTGTGAGGAATAGGAATAGGAATAAAGTAGGCATCTTAGTAGATTGTGATCTTAGGGAGGAAGTGGTTGAGGTAAGGAGGATCAATGATAGAATGATAACGATTAAGTTAGTAATTTGAGGGTTCACTTTGAACATTGTTAGTGCTTACTCTCCGCAAGTGGGTTTGGACGAGGAGGGGTAGAAGCTTTTTTTGGGAGGATTTGGACGAGGTAGTTGGAGGTGTTTCACACACAAAGAAGTTATTCATTGAAGGAGATTTAAATGGTCATATCGGGTCTACTCAAACGGGGTGTAATGATCAGTATGGAGGTTTTGGTTTCAGGGACAAGAATGTGGATGAGTCTCACTTATGGATTTGTCAAGAGATTTTAGGTTGGTGGTAGACAATTCAAGTTTCTTGAAGGAGGAGGAGCACTTGGTAGCCTTTCATAGCACGGTACATAAAACTCAGATAGACTATTTGCAGGTCTTTATCAAGACTTGTTGGTTATTCCGAGAGAGAATTTAACGACATAATATTCACTCCATATGTTGGATTTTGGATTGTAAGGGAGAGGAAGAAGAGGGTCGTGGATGATTAACCGAGGATAAAATGGTAAAGCTTGAATATGGCCAGTGCTCTGGATATGACAAAGAAGCTTTTAGTTATGGGAGCTTTGGGCAGTAGTAGTGATGTGGATAATATGTGGTTCAAGACTTGTAGTTAAATTTGGGTAAGCTGAGTAAATTAAATTTTCATAGATTAATTTTTTCATCTATGTAAAAATTCTTTAAATAATATATTTTATATGAGGAAAAAGTGATGTGGTTCAAAATTAGAATGTAAATTTGAACTTTTAAGCAAAGATGGATGGAAAAAATAATTTTCACGCATTACAAGAAAGACTAAGTAGCATTTTTGGTCCTTCAATTATTATAATATTTTAATTTTGATACCAGTAATATCTTGCTCAATACATAAATCTTCAATTAATTGGAACGTGCACTAATGATTTCTTTGTTTGTGAATATTAAAAAATTTAAGATAATGATTAATTGGAACGTGCACTATTGATCAGTTTTAGCATTTTATAATTGGTTTTGTAAAGCAATTAGGTTAATAATTAATTTGGAGAAAAGAAGAAAATTTAGAAGGGAGGCGCACGGTGTAGAAGAAAATCAAATCAAGAAGAGCAGCTATCAGAAAGAGCCACCGGAAGTGTCTTTGAATTGGTACAATACTTCTTTGTTAACTGAGAATTGCTTTAATGTTTAAAGAATGATCTACATTTATAATAGGTTAATTGAACAAATGTTGAGTGAAAATCATAGCGTAATGCTTGTAATAGGGTATTGTTTAGTTTAATATAGTATGGGTAGTTTCTCTTATTATACATGTTAGATTGGAAAGTCGTAGTTGTTATTACGAATCAAAATTATTATTATAAAATAGGTAGGATGCCTTTTTATATATTTATATGATATTGAGGTGCAGAAGAAAGATGAAAATTGGCTATTGAAGTAAATTTTAGTTGAATATACAATTGATTAGAGTTGGTGTTAGGACGATGTTGATTGGTTGGAAAAATTAAAGTGAATGGTGATTGGAAAGTTGAAACAATCATCCATGCGCGGCAACTAGTGTTGTTTGCAATTGTTAATAAATTTAAACGTCAAAGTTTATTCGGGTTCATGATTTTGCAGCCACTGGTTTCTTAACCAGTGGCCTAATTTTTAATATTATAATCCTATTATGATATAATAAATAATAGTTGATATATTGATATAGATAATTAAATATTAGATGTATTATACGATTTGATTGCCATTAAAATTGTGCTAATTTGAGGAATTAAGGCCTACATTTAGGTTTGAACTTTAGAAAATTAATTATATAACTAGGTGAGTTTTTGGGTCTAGGCTAAACATAGAATAAATTGAGTGTTTATAGATTCGTTAACTTACAAGTTATGCATATATATACTTGATAGACTGGAAACGTTCAGAGGCGTTAAGGAAAGGAAAGGCATTGGAGAAGTAGTTGCTTGACTTCGGTTCTTCGGTGGAGGTAGGTTATGGTTTATGCTATTTGATAGTAAACTCTTAATAGTGATTGATATGCATTGAATGATATTATGAAGTTTTCTATGTACTTGATTGTGTGGTTGTGTTGCTTGGTTGTGTGTTTTGTGATTGGTCTGAAATCCTGAGACCGTGGATTTTATATTCTTGAACCCTCCTTATCGAAGTGATGCCTTGAATAAAGAACGCTTGATGAAATATCATCAATGAATTGAAAGTGGTAATAATAAATGATAAATTAATGGTATTATTGGATCGGAGTGTCACGTTTCGACACGATATTCTTGGATCGGAGTGTCACGTTCTGACACGGTATAATTGGATCGGAGTGCCACATTCCGACACAGTATAATTGGAACGGAGTGTCAAGTTTCGACACGGTATAATTGGATCATAGTGTCACATTCCGACACGATATAATTGGATCGTAGTGTCACATTCCGACATGATAATATTAAAGAAAAAACATATTGAATTAACGGAATGTACTCAATCACAAAGAACTCAATTCCCCAAATGGTTTAGTTGGAGGCATGAGTCCTCATGGATGATATTAATATTGTTGACTTTTATTACATACTTACTTTAGTGTTGTTGATACTGATTCATGTTGTTTGTTGCTTATCACCTGTTAAGTGCTATAGTTGAGTTCATACTATTATTCATTGTATATTAGTTTCTATTTTGGGTTGGCCGATGATACCTACTCAGTACATGCTGCCCCGTACTAAGTCCTACTTGTGTTTTTCTTTGTTTTCCTTTTATGGAGTGCAACGAGGGTACTATCGACTTTGAATCACCCTCAGTTATAGCTAGTCTCAGCATATCAGGTTCAAGGGTGAGCTATTCATTCAAGCTTGTGTTGGATTATCTCGATTATGATCTGATGTCCTTAGTTTTCGGACATATATTATTTTATTCATTTATTTTGGTGTTTGTAATATCCTAAGATTTAGTATTTGAAGATTAGATGTCCTTGATGTAATGACTTTCAGGTTTTGAGGATGATATGTAATAGGATTAGAGGTTTATTTTATTGGTTACTTTAATAAGACTTCCGCATTATGGTTGTTAACCATGGTTAAACACTTGATATAAGTTGGGGTTGATTAGTTGGTTCGCCCACCTATGAGGTTAATTGTGGGTGTCACTCACGACTCGATTTGGGTAGTAACAATTGGGGTCTATTATATGTAATTTTATACTGTATTTATGCATGAGGTTGTTTCTATAACTCAAACGGGTAATATACATATCACTATTTATATGTAGCTTATTTTCCGTAGGGTATGTTACATAGGTAAAAATATTTACTGGTATTGACGCCTATTTCATGATGTTTGTTGTTCCTAATATGATATAAGAATCAAACTATCTTTATTCTCAGTTTATCCAATTTTGGATCCCCTTGTTATGTTGTTAATTTACTCTCCAAATGATCAGCTTTGGGACGTGCATTGGGGTTGTTTAAGTTTACCCGTATTGATTTAGAAAATGATCTTTCTGTCCTTGTATAGCCTTGGAAAATCCCCATAACCTGACAAGTTTTATTTTAGGATTGAGTTAGATTAAATAATCATCCTTTTAACATGCTATCAGAGTTGCTAGTCTTCATTTAACAATGTTGAACTCCGACTCATACTATGTTATTCATGTCCTAGATGTTTGAATCTAAACGAGCAAGAATTATTTTTTCTCCCCATATAGTCCGATCAATTCTTGTCTTATGAAATCCAATGCTAAAAAAACACAAATTTCCAACATTCTTTCCTCATTATTTTCCAAAAATTTAATTATTTTTATTTTGATTTCTTGATTATTTTTACTCTTGCAGGTTACTTGGGTGGAACATGTTCAAATATTTAAAAAATATCAGGTTATTCATATCTTTAGTGATGTTTTGTGTGGTCTTGAAGCATACAAAGCTAAGATTGATTGTTACACTTCAAAGGATGTGTTAGAGAAACAATTTTCCAATGGGTTCAATATACCCTACTAGGCATGATTTCAAATGAGGTTCGATTTTATATTCCCTTTATTTGTTTACTACTTTTTTGAATTCCAAATTATAAGGTGAGTAAAGAATTCATTGCAATTTTTTCATCACTTCAAGGCAACTTTAATTAAAAAATAAAATCTTGAAGCGGTCCAAATCCACCCCCTTTGTTTGTTTTTATGTTTGGATTATGACCTTTTAAAAGTTTTATTCATCTTTAAGGTATGTTTGGCACAAAAGAAACATATATAGATATAAAATACGTATTTTATCCATGTTCGACCTGTGAATTTTTTTTGCATTTAAATGGGCCCGGAAAATGATCACTCTTTTTAATTCGAAAGTCATTTTTTTACAATTTTCTCCATTTATAATTTGAAACATCTCCTTTTCAAACTTTTCTTATTTCCTTTAGGGTTGTGTTTGGTATGATTTAAATTTATTTAAAAATTAGTCATCTTTTGATGTTCATTGACTAGTCAAAAAATAATTTATAGAGAAAATATTTTCCAATCAAAGAAGCAGGAAAATGACAATTTCTCTCATTTTCCGAGGATAGTCATTTTCCTTCGCAATAATCTCAACTCTAACACTATATGAGTGCTTTAACGACACTCAGATATTATTATCACCTTTAACATGTAAAAGTATCATCGATACTCTCCGATTTGTTAATATTTTTGTCAATCTTCAATTGAGGTTTTTTTTTCTAGAAAATATATTTAGTACTTACCAAACAAAATCTGAAAAATGAAAATAGATTTCCTAAAATAAATTATTTTCCAAAAAGCAAAAACACACCCTTACTTGTTTCCTTATTAGTATTTTTATAATACTTTACTAATGTTTTATTCTTCTATTTTAATATTACATGTTGTCTCCTTTATATACCTATGTATTTGGTTTTCATATTAGAATTTGGATATACTTTACTTGAATGAGGATCTATCAAAAATAACCCCTCTACCTTCTCAAGATAAGACCACCCTTCGCAAACTTTTTTTGGGGAATCATACTATATATATATATATATATATATATATATATATATATATATATATATATATGTTATTGTAATATTTAAATTTATTTTACTTTCAGTGTTTCATGATCCAAAAGGGCTGAAAATACGATTCAAGTATCTCAAAGGATGGTGAAGAGTTTTTTTGAAATCCTAAGCATGACAGACAAATTAGATTTTTCAACTTCATCACAGCTAAACCGTGGAGATAGAATTTCAATAAGAAAAAATGAAGAAATTACCTAACCAAAAGGCTTTATTGCCATTGCCGCTACTTCTCTATGACTTCCTCTTTCATTCCAACATGTCTTCAATTTTTTCAAAGATGATAAGACAAGAAATCAGGTATGTATCAAACCTTTTTATAATAATGTCATTTGTTTCGATAATTTAGTTGTTATTGTGAAATGTTATAATAGAGAACATAATAATATAACATGATATTGATATTGTTTACAAATAAAACTTTGATTCTACATCAAATTGATCGAGGGTATTTCAAAAACAATCTCTCTTCCTTTGAGAATAAGGATAATATTTGTGTATATTCTACCCTCTCCAGGCTCCACATTGTGAGATTAAAAATAATATATTGTTGTTAAAGTATATAATAGGTGAAATGTTGTTATAGGGAATGATTGTCATAAAAAGGAATGATTGTATATATCTTTGCATTGATGTTCAATTTTTAATGCAATGAGCCAAACATCTGATAAAAGAAGTTATTTTTACGTTTTCAATATTTTTCAATCTAACCAATAACAAAATAATTATAAATGATATAACTTTTCTCCAATAATTTGACGTGATAAGACAATAATGTAACTGTACAAATACTCATAAAATAAAAACAATAATAACTAACATAAAAAAATTATACAAGTGGTACACAAAGAGAATTAAGAGGAATAAAGTTCTTATTTTAGGTTTAGAAATTTTAATGTGATATTATGAACTTAAAGTCACTATGAAGTGTGAATTAAAGGCTAAAGGGAACAACTCATAACTAGTGTATGTAACGATCCGCTAGGTCGTTTTGAGAACTCAAACTATCTTGACTTTTCCCGTAGAATTTAAAATATAAATTTTGAAATATTCTGTAACCACGATTATTTAATTGTCGGTGTTAAATGTTTAATATAGCTGAATACTTAATGGTCCAGATCAACACCTAATTTAATTAAGACCCTTTTACCACTTGACTCATACATTGAATTAAGATAAATGAGTGATTAGCATAACCCCAGTAACATATTCTGGCAAAACGTGTAGGGGAAAAGAAACCGTCGACTTCAGGTGAACGAATTATTCTCAAACTTTTCAATTCTTCATTTGAGTATGTTGTCAAAGTGAATTAAATTGTTATTTTAAATTATTTTGTTGGATATCTATATGAGAAAATAAATTATTTTTGGATCTATTCAGATCCTTTGTAAAGGAACGGAAAGGAATTCTTTTTAATTATTTGTTATTGCATCAACCTAAGGGGTAGGGGGGCATTAAATGCCCATTAATGATGTTCATTATGATAGTGGCAGTTGACATGACTATTTCATTAAAAATTAAGCATTTTGACCGAATAAAATTGAAGGAAAAAAAAATGGGGGATCTCACATTTACAGTGCATTTTCTGGTTTTGTTAATTAGTGAAAGTGGGTCTTAATTTATTTATTTATAGAATTTAGTCACTAGTATTAGTATGTTAGCATTAGAGAATTAAGGTTTGGTTGTATTGTATAATATAGATCTTCGTATTGGTAATGGAGGATATTAGTAATAGTAGGTATTGCTGGAAAATTATTTGGGTTGTGCAACTTGTTAATTTAATTTATTCCTAATGACTAGCAGGTTAATTAAGTGGGTTACCGTAAGTATTGAGGTTGTTGGATTAGAGTGGAGGAAATTGTTTATATTAATTATTATAAAGTTTAATCATTAAATAAGAATTAGGTATAATCATTGGGGGAAAAAATAGAAACTCTTTGGCAAACAAACCTGATTCCATATATGAAATCTGCGAAAATTCCATAGTCATTATTTTATTTAACTTTTCGTGGGTTAAGTTACATCAAATTAATTATTGGCCTTAAACTTTTTATTTCATTATTTCATTATTTAATTTTCATATAGTAATACTCCTTGAAGTTTATGGTATAGCTAACCAAATTTTGGTGGTATTGTGTTACATGAGTATTATTAGATTCATAATATTTTGAGAAGTTGAGGCTTAACACTAGGCTTGAAATTTAGTAAGTAGAATCTTTGACATATAAAATATATCAAGAGTAGGAGCTTGATTGGAGATACGAGTGAGTTTTAGAGTTTAGCTTAGACATAAAATAAATTGAGTACATATGAACTCGCTTACTTACGAATATTGCACAATTGGTAGATTGGGAACGTTCCGAAGCTTTGCGAAAAGGAAAGGAAAAATCTTGAAGATTGGTGACACGAGTTCGGCATCTAAGGTATGTTAAGACTTTTTAGACTTGTTGAAGGACGTTTTCCTAATTAAAGATAAAAAAAATGAAATAGACAATGGGTAAGGGAGAAAGATGGGGGTCTCGTATCAATGGTGTGACGGACATTGGTACGAGTACTGATGTTATAAAAGGGGAAAGTTACTACTATAGAATGTGGATTGTAATTTGAGAATGCCAAAACATTTGGGCATTAGCTGATATATTATTGACTTGAAACCCTTGTGTGATTGTGATTCTTTATTACACCCGTATAGTTGTGATAATTGAGGTGGTTATGTATTATGTTGATACTTGATTGATGGAGGTGCATCATCATCCCCTTATTTGAAATAATATTGTATACATGCATTGACTTGAGATTGAGTATAAGTTGGGCACGTGGAGATCGTCCGTGCTGGGGATGGTGAGGTGCTAAGATTGTGATTTGGGCACCTGGAGACCGTCCGTGCGGAAATTGTTGATTTTATGATAGTGCGTTAAGATCGTCCGCACAGACACGTGGAAATCATCCGTGTCGGTATATGGACCTCGCGAGTCCCCCATAGGTCATGAACTCTCGATGTATTTCCGAGGAGTGTCATGTACATAGGTTAAGGGAGTACTGGGTATTCTGAGACATATCATTTCATGGTATCATATTGCATTGCATTTCATCACATCCTTCATTCTTGATGACTATGTGTTTTATTTGATGGTTGAAAATTACTTAATGTTTGATTACCTCTTTTTGATGAAACTTTACTGATGAGTGAAATATAGACTTGTATAATTAAAGAATTATTTTTTCTTATATAAACTCCCGTCACTACTCTTCGTTGTCGGTCAATGAGATATACTGGGTACACGTGGTTTCGTACTCATACTACACTTGTTGCACTCTTTGTGGTGCAGATTCGATTCCGAGTACGAGCACATAGCGTGGAGCATTTTGAGTCCGAGCTTGGAGTGTCTTGGAGTTGTGGTGAGTTGCTTGGATGTTTCGTGGCCCACACCTTCCTCTATCTTTTATTTATTATGTTATTTAGTATTAAGACAGGATATCCCTTATGTTGGATTGTAATTTTAGTTCCAGACTTGCATCATTTTTGAGAAGCTCTTGTACTTAAGACACCAGTTATTGGGGTGGTATTTTTTTTAGTTTCCGCATTTCATACTTATAAAGAACTCTGTGTTGGAGATTTTGCTAATTGTTTGTCTTTTTACTCATTAGTTGATTAAGTATGGTTAAATATGTTGGTTGGCTTACCTATTGGTTTGAAACATAGGTGCCATCACGACTTATGAATTTGGGTCGTGACAATTTTATATCAGAGCCCCAGGTTCATCAGTCTCACGAGTACAAGAGCAATGTCTAGTAGAGTCTTGCGGATCGGTATGAAGACGTCCATACCTATCTTCGAGAGGCTATAGGACATTTAGGAAATATTCTGTTCTTTTATTCATTATCGTGCACATTTGACCTTGTTGAAATTCTAATCTTGATATCTCATTCTCACTCAGATGGCGATGACTCGTATATCGGCAAGTGGTGGTCATGATCCTATTCATGTGTCTGCTTCTGGGAATACTATCCATAGTAGAGGCAGGGGACAAGCTCGAGGTCGAGGTCGGGGTAGGGTCCGTATTGCAGCACCTGTGGACGGTCAAGTACCAATAGCTACCCAGGGCCATGATAGGACCGTACCTCCTGATGCAGATGTTATTCATGGGGATGTGCAAGATCGTGTCGAGGGGGATGGGCCAGCTCAGGCTCCACCCAGTACTATTGCCACCCTAGTGCTTCAAGATACCTTGGCTCGTATGTTAGGACTCCTAGAAGGGATGGCTCAGGCAGGAGCTTTTCCTGTCACTTCTGATGGCTCACAGACCCGTGTTGGAGGTCAGACTCCAGATCAGACAGTTGCTCCAGATTCTCAGACTCCAAGACTAAGCCAGCTACTGTTGTAGCTCCTCGTTTGGATAGTATGGAGTTTCCATATATGTCATCACACTTGGAGAACAGGCCTTCTATGACCATTGATGAGCAAAAGATGTTTAGGAGGTTCAGACTAATGAATCCTCCTACTTATACTGGTGACTAAACTGAGGATGCATATGAATTTATAGTTAGTGTCATGAGAGGTTGCATAATCTTAGATTAGTGGAGTCTCATGGAGTTGACTACATAGCTTTTCAGATGACTTGCTCTGCCAAGCAGTGGTGGAGAGATTATATTAGTAGTAGGATAATGGGATCCCCTCCACTATCCTGGACTCAGTTTACTCAGGTATTTCTATCCAAATTTGTTCCACACAGTGAGAGGGAGTGCAAGAGGTCCGAGTTTGAGGGCTTGCAGCAAGGTGGTATGTCAGTTGCAGAGTATGAGGGTAAATTTCATGCCTTGTCTAGGCATACTTCGATGATACTTCCCACAGAGGCTGAGAGAGTGATAAGATTTGTTAAGGGGATGATTATTCCGATTCGTCTAGGAGTTTCTTAGGTTGTTGCTTCTGGTGTTCCGTTCCAGAAAGTGGTAGATGCTCCTAAGGAGTTGGAGATGATTCGACGTGAGGGATTTGAGCAGCGTGAGGGCAAGAGGACCCGTTATTCAGGTGATTATGGTGGTGCTCCGCCTAGGAGTCGAGGTTATGTAGGGAGAGGTTATCACTCTCAGTCCAACAGGCCCATTCATGCTGCTATACCAGCATCTGAGGCTGGTTACGCTGGGCATAGTTCTTCGAGCTCAGTGCATACTTCACAGGGTTCATCTTCTAGACTTGTAGTTCGCGGAGGGCATTCTGGTCATTCAGGTTCCTCTTATCAGCCTTCGTCTCGTAGGGGCTGTTTTGAGTGTGGTGATATGGGACACTTTGTGAGAGAATACCCTAGGAGCAGACGTGGTGGCTTACATCAGGGTTCTCATGCTTCGACTTTCAGGGCTGCACAACCTCCCGCTAGGGGTGGTGCACATAGTAGTAGAGGTGGTTCTCATTCAGGTAGAGGTGGTTCTTCTTCTGGACGAGGTGGTGGTCGTGGAGATTCACAATCACAGGGAGGTCGTTCTCACTATTATGCTTTTTCGGGTAGGCCAGAGGCTGAGGCTTCAGATGCTATTATCACAGGTATTATTCCGGTTTGTCATCGACCAACTACTGTATTATTTGATCCAGGCTCTACTTATTCTTATGTGTCCACATATTTTGCTCCTAGTCTTGATATATTATATGAGTCCCTTGATTTGCCGATACATGTTTCTACTCCTATGGGGGATTCTGTAGTTGTAGATCGGGTGTATCGATTATTTATTGTTACCTTGATGGGTTATGACACTCATGCAGATTTAAAGGTCTTACATATGGTAGATTTTTATGTGATTCTTGGTATGGGTTGGTTATCTTCTTACCACGCAATTTTAAATTGCGATGCGAAGACAATCACTTTAGCTATGCCTGGAATTCCTATAGTAGAATGGATAGGTTCTCTTAGTCACCCTCCTAAGGGTGTGATATCATTTCTTAAGGCTCGTCATTTGGTACAGAGAGGATGTTTGGCTTACTTGTCACACATTCGAGATACTAGTGTTGAGACACCTATGCTTGAGTCTATTCCAATGGTGAGTGAATTTTCAGAGGTATTCCCGACCAATTTGCTAGGTCTTCCACCAGATCGTTATATTGATTTTTGTATTGATGTGGAGCCAGGCACTCAGCCTATTTCCATTCCTCCTTAGCGTATGACACCGGCTGAATTGAAAGAGTTGAAGGAGCAGTTGCAGGATTTCCTGAGCAAGTTTTATTTGACCAAGTGTATCTCCATGGGGTGCTCCAGTGTTATTTGTGAAGAAGAAAGATGGATCTATGCGTATGTGTATTGATTATCGGCAGTTGAACAAGGTAACCATCAGAAATAAGTACCTAATACCTCGTATTGATGATTTATTTGATCAGTTGCAGGGTGCTTCAATTTTCTCCAAGATTGATTTGAGATATGGATATCATCAGCTGAAGGTTAGGGCGGAGGATATCCCTAAGATAGCTTTTCGAACACGTTATCGCCATTACGAGTTTTTGGAGATGTCTTTTGGATTGACTAATGCCCCTGCAGCTTTTATGGACTTGATGAATGGAGTTTTCAGACCGTATTTGGATTCCTTTGTTATTGTCTTTATAGATGATATATTGATATACTTACGCACTAAGGAAGAACATGAGCATCATTTGAGGATTGTGCTTGGGATTCTAAAGGAGAAGGAGCTTTATGCAAAGTTTTCAAAGTGTGAGTTTTGGCTTAGTTCGGTAGCATTCTTGGGACATGTAGTGTCCAAGGAGGGTATTATGGTGGATCCTAAGAAGAGTGAGGCAGTTAGAGATTGGGTCAGACCTGCTTCAGTTACTGAGATTCGGAGTTTCTTAGGCCTTGCTGGTTATTATAGACGGTTTGTAGAGGGTTTCTCATCCATTGCATCTCCATTAACTAGATTGACACAAAAAGATGTGACTTTTCAGTGATCTGACGAGTGTGAGGTTAGTTTTCAAAAGCGCAAGACTTTATTGACTACTGCTCCGATTTTGACCCTACCCGTGGAGGGAGAGGGTTTTGTTGTATATTGTGATGCTTCTCGGATTGGTCTTGGTCGTGTATTGATGCAGAAGGGAAAGGTGATATATTATGGTTCGAGGCAGTTGAAGGTTCATGAGAAGAACTACCTATTCATGATTTAGAGTTGGCGGTTGTTGTGTTTGCATTGAAAATTTAGAGGCATTATCTTTATGGTGTGCATTGTGAGGTGTTCATGGATCATCATAGTCTCCAGTATATATTCAATCAGAGGGATCTCAATTTGAGGCAGCGGAGATGGTTGGAGTTGCTCAAGGACTACGACATCACTATTATTTATCATCCAGGCAAGGCAAATATTGTAGCAGATGCCTTGAGTCGAAAGGCGGTAAGTATGGGTAGTCTAGCCATGTTACAGGTTGGCGAGCGTCCTTTAGCTGAGGATGTCCAATCCTTGGCCAATAGCTTTGTGAGACTTGATATTTCAGAATCTGGTAAGGTGTTGGCTTATATGGAGGCTAGGTCATCCTTGTTGGAGCAGATTCTGGCTCAACAGTTTGATAATGGTAATTTATGTAAGATTAGGGACAAGGTGTTAAAAGGAGAAGCCAAGGCTGCAATTCTTGATAGTGAGGGAGTTTTGAGGATTAAAGGTCGTATATGTGTTCCTCGGACAGGTGATTTGACTAGATTGATCATGGAGGAGGCTCATAGTTCGAGGTACTCTATTCATCCAGGGTCTACTAAGATGTATCGTTACTTGAAGCAACATTATTGGTGGTGTCGTATGAAGAGGGACATAGTAGATTTTGTATCTCGGTGTTTGAATTGTCATCAAGTGAAGTATGAACACCAAAACCCTGGGGGTATGACTCAGAGGATGCCCATACCTGAGTGGAAGTGGGAGCGCATTGCTATAGACTTTGTGGTAGGGTTGCCACGTACATTGGGTAAGTTTGATGCTATATGGGTTATTGTGGATCGACTGACTAAGTCTGCACACTTTGTACCAATTCAGACTACCTATAACTCAGAGAAGTTAGCCAAGATCGATATTCGAGAGATAGTTCGTTTGCATGGGGTTCCTATATATATTATTTCAGATCGTGGCACCCAATTTACATCTCATTTCTGGCGGTCTATGTAGACGGAGTTAGGCACTCGGGTGGATCTTAGTACAGTATCACCCTCAGACTGATGGTCAGTCTGAGCGGACTATTCAAGTTTTTGAGGACATGTTGCGGGCGTGTGTGATTGACTTTGGTGGTCACTGGGATCAGTTCTTGCCATTAGCGGAGTTTGCTTACAATAATAGTTATCATTCGAGCATTGAGATGGCACCATTTGAGGCTTTGTATGGTAGGAGATGTCGATCTCCAATTGTTTGGTTTGATGCATTTGAGGCTAGACCGTGGGGTAAAGATTTGCGGAGGGAGTCCTTGGATAAGGTCAAATTGATCCAAGATAGACTTCTCATGGCTCAGAGTAGGCAAAAGAGTTATGTGGATCGAAAGGTTCGTGATTTGGAGTTTATGGTTGGAGAGAGAGTTCTATTGAAGGTTTCACCCATGAAGGGTGTGATGATATTCGGGAAGAAGGGTAAGTTGATCCCAAGGTATATTGGTTCTTTCGATATTATGGAGCGTATTAGTGAGGTGGCATATCAGTTGGCTTTGCCACCAGGTTTGTCAGGTGTCCATCCGGTATTTCATATTTCAATGCTGAAGAAGTATCATCAGGGTGGTGCTCATGTGATCCAATGGGATTCAGTGTTACTTGATCAGGACTTAACTTTTGAGGAGGAGCCGGTTACCATTTTGGATAGGCAAATTCGGAAGTTGAGGTCAAAAGAGATTGCTTCAGTGAAGGTTCAATGGAAGCATCGTCCAGTGGAGGAGGCTACATGGGAGACCGAGTCAGACATGTGGAGTAAATATCCTCACCTTTTTGAGCGTTCAGGTTATCTCTTTTCTTTTTCTGTTCGAGTAAGAAGTTTGTTTAAGTGGTAGGTGATGTAACGACCCTCTAGGTCGTTTTGAGAACTCGAATTATCTTGATTCTTCCCGTAGAATTTAAAATATAAATTTTGAAATATTCGGTAACCACGATTATTTAATTCTCGTATATGTGTTAAATGCTTAATATAGATGAATACTTAATGGTTCAGATCAACACCTAATTTAATTAAGACCCTTTTACCACTTGGCCCATACATTGAATTAAGATAAATGAGTGATTAGCATAACCCCAGTAACATATTCTGGCAAAACATGTAGGGGAAAAGAAACCGTCGACTTCAGGTTAACGAATTATTCTCAAACTTTTCAATTCTTCATTTCAGTATGTTTTCAAAGTGAATTAAATTGTTATTTTAAATTATTTTGTTGGATATATATATGAGAAAATAAAATATTTTTGGATCTATTCAGATCCTTTGTAAAGGAACGGAAAGGAATTCTTTTTGATTATTTGTTATTGCATCAACCTAAGGGGTGGGGGGCATTAAATGCCCATTAATGATGCTCATTATGATAGTGGCAGTTGACATGACTATTTCTTTAGAAATTAAGCATTTTGACCGAATAAAATTGAAGGAAACAAATGGGGAATCTCACATTTACAG
The DNA here is from genome assembly GCA_016801875.1 of Solanum sitiens. Lineage (NCBI taxonomy): Eukaryota > Viridiplantae > Streptophyta > Magnoliopsida > Solanales > Solanaceae > Solanum > Solanum sitiens. The sequence goes on along the minus strand of JABWTJ010000044.1, from coordinate 241,697 downwards.
TGCATTTTCTGGTTTTGTTAATTAGTGAAAGTGGGTCTTAATTTATTAATTTACAGAATTTAGTCACTACTATTAGTATGTTAGGATTAGAGAATTAAGTTTTGGTTGTATTGTATAATATAAATCTTCGTATTGATGATGGAGGATATTAGTAATAGTAGGTATTGCTGGAAAATTATTTGGATTGTGCAACTTGTTAATTTAACTTATTCCTAATGACTAGCAGGTTAATTAAGTGGGTTACGGTAAGTATTGAGGTTGTTGGATTAGAGTAGAGGAAATTGTTTATATTAATTATTATCAAGTTTAATGATTAAATAAGGATTAGGTATAATAATTGGGGGGAAAATAGATAATCTTTGGCAAACAAACTTGATTCCATATATGGAATCTGCGAAAATTCCACTAGTCATTATTTTATTTAACTTTTCGTGGGTTAAGTTACATCAAATTAATTATTGGCCTTAAACTTTTTATTTCATTATTTAATTATTTAATTTTCATATAGTAATACTCCTTGAAGTTTATGGATATAGATTACCAAATTTTGGTGGTATTGTGTTACATGAGTATTATTAGATTCATAATATTTTGAGGAGTTGAGGCTTAACACTAGGGTTGAAATTTAGTAAATACAATCTTTGACATATAAAATATATCAAGTGTAGGAGCTTGATTGGAGATACGAGTGAGTTTTAGAGTTTAGGTTAGACATATAATAAATTGAGTACATATAAACTCGCTTACTTACGAATATTGCACAATTGGTAGATTGGGAACGTTCCGAAGCTTTGCGAAAAGGAAAGGAAAAATCTTGAAGATTGGTGACACGAGTTCGGCATCTAAGGTATGTTAAGACTTTTTAGACTTGTTGAAGGACGTTTTCCTAATTAAAGATAAAAAAAAATGAAATAGAAAATGGGTAAGGGCGAAAGATGGGGGTCTCGTATCAATGGTGTGACGGACATTGGTACAAGTACCGATGTTATAAAAGGGAAAAGTTACTACTATAGAATGTGGATTATCATTTGAGAATGCCAAAGAATATGGGCATTAGCTGATATATTATTGACTTGAAACACTTGTGTGATATTGTTTTCTTTTTTACACCCATATAGTTGTGATAATTGAGGTGGTTATGTGTTATGTTGATACTTGAATGATTGAGGTGCATCATCATCCCCTTATTTGAAATAATATTATGTACATGCATTGACATGAGGCTGAGTATAAGTTGGGCACGTGGAGATCGGCCGTGATGGGGATGGTGAGATGCTAAGATTATGATTTGGGCACGTGGAGACCGTCCATGCAGAAATTGTTGAGTTTATGATAGTGCATTGAGATCGTCCACACAGACACATGGAGATCGTCCGTGTCAGTATATGGACCTCGGGAGTCCCCCATGGGTTATGAACTCTCGATGTATTTTCGAGGAGTGTCATGTATATACGGTTAAGAGAGTACTGGGTATTCTGAGACATATCATTTCATGGTATCATATTGCATTGCATTTCATCACATCCTTCATTCTTGATGATTATGTGTTTTATTTGATGGTTGAAAATTACTTAATGTTTGGTTACCTCTTTTTGATGAAACTTGACTGGTGAGTGAAATATAGACTTGTATAATTAAAGAATTAATTTTTCTTATATAGACTCCCCTCACTACTACTTCGTTGTCGGTCAATGAGATATACTGGGTACACATGATTTCGTACTCATACTACACTTATTGCACTCTTTGTGGTGCATATTCAATTCCGAGTACGAGCACATCTCGTGGAGCATTTTGAGTCCGAGCATGGAGTGTCTTGGAGTTGTAGTGAGCTGCTTGGCTGTTCTGTGGCCCACACCTCCCTCTATCTTTTATTTATTCTGTTATTTAGTATTCAGACAGGATATCCCTTATGTTGGATTGACATTTTAGTTCCAGACTTGCATCGTATTTTAGTAGCTCTTGTACTTAAGACACCAATTCTTGGGGTGGTATTTTTTTTAGTTTCCGCATTTCATACTTATAAGGAACCTTGTGTTGGAGATTTTGCTAATTGTTTGTCTTTTTACTCATTAGTTGGTTAAGTATGGTTAAATATGTTGGTTGGCTTACCTATTGGTTGGGAACATAGGTGCCATCACGACTTATGAATTTGGGTCGTGACAATGTATTAAGATTAGTATTTAATATTTATGTATGGTAAAGTTGTAAATTACTATAGTCTTAATGAGTTATCTATTTACCCAATAACCAATATTAAAAAACCAAATACCAAAGAGATAAGCTGATAATCATTTTGTTTTTATAAGATAATTAAAAATCCATTAATCCAATAGTAATAAACCAATAGCCCTTTTTTCAATTTGATTTATCAGTCGATTTTGTTTTTTCACACACCTATATATTATATTATCTACATGTTTTGCTAGTCTTGACATTGATCGTAAATATATTCTTTTAAATATATGATCTTAGATAATACTCATCCCACAAACTATTTTTTTTGTCAATTAAATTATGATAATGTTTATCATTTGATTTTTTTTTCAGTGGGATATTTTGACCGGTGAAAATAATGTGATTGAGTTAGATCGAGTACTAACAGAAACTTTTTCGAGAAACGACATTGCAATTTTTCAGATATTTGTCATACTTATTTATTTATAATTAGCTATTTATGCTTATATTATCAAGTAATAATGACATTTTTCGAGAAATCAAATAATATTACTTATGATTGGATTTATCTTTTTTCACATGCAAAAATACCAAAATTTCTAAACTCGTATCTTTTTTCATTTAGACTTTTTATTCTTTAATTATTGAATCAAAAGGAATTTTCAACCGTCCAATTTCACTTTTGACTTGTGGTCAATTAACAATTAAAACACACAAGAAAATAAAGACTAACTTTAATCTATATACACAGATAATTTAGAAATCTTCTTCACATTATCATAGCTTAGCAACTAGCAAGTTATTGTTTGTCTCATTTCATATATTAATAATTCCACTTGCTTTTTTCATGATTCAATAATTATCTTTAACTATCTTTTAGGTAAACTGATATATATTGCTAAATATATTTCAGTATGAAAAAGAACAAGAATTAGCTATGAAGTTTCTTGTTAATCTGTTGTTAAATAACCTATAGCCCTATAGCTAACAAGATTGTTTTATAATCCTTCACTAATTCATTATTAAATAGGATTAGCTATGGATTTTTTATTGTTTAGAAACATAACTTATCCGTCACTTATTCTTTTATAGTATTTACAGTAATATTTCTTAATTGTTGTAATGCATATACAACCTTGTAATATGCATAAGAAATGTTAGTGCTTGAAGAGACGAGCATTGATGAAATAAGAGCATTTTTAGTCTATGCACCCATAGAGTTACAAATAATCACTTCACTTATCAATGGAGGTGATGCAACAAAAGTTCCCATTTTTCCCTCTGGTATCATCATAACACCCGATGGTCGGCTCTCCTCGAACAGGGACAACACTGCAAATGCACAAAATGGTTCAATTTTGACAATGACTTTTCAAATATTGATTTGTGGTAATAATAATACAAATTTCAAGCAGAAACAAATGGAGGTAGTGGCTTCTGTTCCTGTCATTTTGAGCGCCACAATTTAAAAATCAAAGAAGCATTGAGTTGCTCTTATTTGTGATGATTTAATTTCATGTTGTTTGTTTGTTTGTTTGTTTTGAAGATTTTAAAATAAGACAATTGATGGTTTTGAAGGATGATGTGTTCCCTTCTTTGTGACTTCCAAAATCTCAAGACGGTGAGATATGTATTGCTGCAATTATCTTTTATATGATACACTTATTTAAGACTTCTTATTTGTTTGGTTTTTTCCAATTTTAGCTGTTTGGTTTTCTCTGATCATTATTTTTGTTCTTTGTCATGTTACAATGCCACGCCTTTCTGATTTTAAAGTGTGGAGTAGTATATATAATATTGTATCCATGTGTGGATGGACTTATATGTTGAGAACACGGATAGCCCAGACGCTAGCCAAGTTGTTGGGTTTAGGGCTGAACCACGTAGAGGCTCAAGAATTAAACATCCAACAGTAGATTCACTTGAGATCTAGGTTGAGCACCCACTTTTGTCTTGAGTACCACTCCGTATTTGGTTCTTACTTTCTTTCTTTCTTGGCTACACCTTAAATGACCACCTCTAGTTATAGGTGGTGATGGAAGGATCGGATATAATGGAGGATATTTACTATTCTACTCTAGAACGTTCCTCCAACTGTATAATTTAAATCTATCCATTCTAGATTATTTCTATATTTAGAAACACTCATTCTAGGTATCTCTCTTCATTTATTTACAACTTTAAATATTCTAGATACTTCTCTGGCATGTTTTAGATATTAATTAAGCTTCTCATTCCATTCTTATTTTTATTCTTAGTTACTTGTTATTTTAGCAGTTTCCATTGTAATTCAATAAAAAATTTGCGATCTGATAATTGAACTGAGTTTTTCAATACTAATATGAATGTTTTGTTAACTTAGTATGAGATCCTTCATCAAAGTGGTTGTCCGTATACACCTCAGCAAAATAATGTTGTGGAAAGAAAACATAAACATATATAGGAAACATGAAGGGGTTTGAAGATACAGTTTCATATTTCAAGTAGATTTTGAAGAGATTGTATTGTGACTGTGGTACATCTGATCAATAGACTGCCTTCTTTTCTGCTAACAGGAAAGTCTACATATGAATTATTGTTCCACAAACCTTCCAACATGACTCACTTTGAAGTTTTTGGTTGTTTATGCTTTGCAACCGTACTAAAGAAAGGGGATAAGTTTGCTCCTATTGCCAAGAAATCAATGTTCATTAGATACTCATCTACACAGAAATGATACATGCTCTATGACTTAGAGGCCAAAAGTGTATTCATCAGTCGAGATATCTCATTCAGAGAACAAGTATTTCCTTTTCAAGAAAAAGAAATACCAGATCATAATCTCCCTTTGGTCTCACCTTTTGTGTGTGATACAGGTACTTTGACAGATGAGTTCCATGAATCCACAACTGCTGATCAACGTATAGTTTCTATGACAGTAAGGCAATAATTCAGGAAATCCCTTTTTTCACCAGCAAACCAAACATATTGAGATCGGCTGTCATTTTATCAAAGACAAAGTGAAGTCAGGTTTCATAGATCCTCAATAGCTTTGCACTTCTATGCAACTGGAAGACATGTTCGCTAAGGGACTTGGAACAGCACAACATGAGCTTCTCATTGGCAATATGGGTATGTTGGATGTATTCCAACCACCATCTTGAGGGGGAGTATTGGAAGAGTTAGTTGCCACGTTTAGCATGCCACATTGTTAAGTGTTTGTTAGAGGTGGTTAACACTATTAGGAAGCTACTAGAAGGTTGTTAGAAGAGTCCAGTGACATATGCGTTTGTTAGAATTCAAAGTCAGTTTTAGGCATCTATATAATATTTGATAAGTAGTGAGATATTCATTTATTCACAATGTATTTGTACCTTCTTAAAAACTCTCAATATAAAGAACAATATTTCTCTTTATTGCTTGATTACATAGTTAGTTCTTCTAGATTAAAGAATTGTTGACACAGAGATCCAACTTCTTCAAACTTCTACAATACTAAAGTAAACAAAATAAATTCTTGTAAGATTTTCTTTCACATAGTTGCAATAAAATTAAACACATGAAATTGCACAATCGAGAAACAAACCTACAAATTCAAAACAAATTCTTCGATATTACGCCCATTTATATTCAGAAATACAAATTTCTCAGCTGGAAAATTTGATAGTATACATTTCAAATGATATTCGTTCCATGACGAACCATCTGAGCGCCTTAGACAAAAGCTCAAAATCTCCACTGATATGAAACTTGTCGTCAATTGCAAGCACCATAACATTTTATCATCTTCATAAATGCCTTGGTGCTCAAGTTCACACCCTTTATTGCTCATCCTTCTACCATCAGTACCGACTTTAAATTAAAATAGAGTATAACCAAGATAAAGATAAAAGAATTTACTGACTCTATTTCCTTGTTCAACAACACAGACTTCTTAAGGTTTGAATAGTCTACTCTGTTTTCCAAAGTCACGAGTTGATTCCATATGAACTATGTCTCTTGCCATATCCCGCACCAGATCATGCATAACAAAATAACAACAATCCCTTTGGAGCAAGTTCCTTTGGACTAAGATTGTAATTTCACTTTCAGATTAAAAACCACGCGCATTTAATGTTTTGGTAAATTTATCCTCAAAAATCCATGGAAGGCACACAGATATCAAGGAAAATAATCTAAGCATCACAATCAAGTCCATCAAAGATTATTTTGAGAATCTTTTTAATATCATAATGAGGAATTTCTCTTACTTTTTTTAATCAGTATCTCAATTTTTCTACAAATCTCCCTTGCAAATGTGATCCCAATGTCATAATTGATCATGATAGCCCACCTTAATATTTGATTATGTTTTATGCAAGCTCAACATATTTTTGTGGTAGAGAAAGACTCTTAAAAGCATGAAAAGAAAAAAGTTGTTAAGATTCGTTATAGAATATATATAAACTTAAATCTAGTAATATACATAGTTATATTTAGGTAGCAGATTTATAAGAATCACTGCAGATTCATAGGAATCTGTCACGACCCAAAATCACAAGTCGTGATGGCACCTATGTTCCCAATCGATAGGTAAGCCAACTCAATACTTTTACCGATTCAATCAATATTTTAAGTAGAAAATAAGTAAAAACATAATATCCAATCATCTAAGTCATTTACAAGTATGAAATGCGGAAACCACAATTACTATCCCAAGATTTAGTGTCATAAGTACAAGAGCTTCTAAGCTACGATACAAGTCTAGAACTAAACGACAAACCTAGACGAGAGAAATATCCTGTCTAAATACTAACATAAAATGATAACGTCTAAAGACATAGAAGGAGGTGTGGGCCACAGAATAGCTAAGTAGCTCACCACAACTCCACGATAATTCAAAACTCATCTCTGAAAGATCCACGATATGCACTTGAAATTGGAATCCAATCTGCACCACAAAAGAGTGCAGCAAGTGCAGTATGAGTACAAAACCACGTGTACCCAGTATATCTCATTGACCGACAACGAAGAAGTAGTGACAGGAGTTTATATAAGAAAAATCAATTCTTTAGTTATACAAGTCTATATTACACTTACCAGTCAAATTTCATCAAATAGAGGTAAGCAAACATCAAGTAACTTACAACCACCAAATACTTCACAAAATCACCAAGAATGAGGGATGTCATGAGATGCAATGCAATATGACACCATGAAATGATATGTCTCAGAATACCCAGTACTCTCTTAACCGTATATACATGATACTCCTCGGAAATACATCGAGAGTTCATGACCCATGGGGGACTCGCGAGGTCCATATACCGACACGGACGATCTCCACGTGTCTGTGCGGACGATCTCAACGCACTAGCATATAATCAAATAATCCCCAGCACGGACGATCTCCACGTGCCCAACTTATAATCATAACCAATTACTCGCACGGACGATCTCTACGTGCCCAAAATTATAATCATAACTCGATCTCAACACGGACGATCTCCACGTGTTAGACCTTTACTCATACTCAATCTCATGTCAATGCATGTGCACAATATGCTATCAATTAAAGGGGATGATACAACATCTCAATAAATCAAATGTCTCTATGACATATAATCACTTCAATCATCACAATTACACGGGTTCAATAAAGGAACACAACCACACACAAGAATTCAAGTCACTAAGTACTTCAGCTAATGCCCATATGCTTTGGCATTCTCAAATTACAATATACATATTATAGTAATAGATTTTCCCTTTTATAACATTGGTACTCGTACCAATGCCCGTCACACCATTGGTACGAGACCCCATCTTTCGCCCTTACCCCTTTGTCGATTTCATTTTTAATCTTTAATTAGGAAAACGTCCTTCAACAAGTCTAAAAAGTCTTAACATACCTTGAACGCCGAATACGTGCCACCAATCCTCACGATTTTTCCTTCCCTTTTTGCAAAGTTTCCAAACGTTCCCAATCTACCAATTATGCAATATTCGTAAGCAATAAATCTATAGACATCCATAGAGCTATACCTCTATTCCGAACCCCAAAACTCATTCAACCTAATGATACCAAAAACTAACATCCATAATAAATAATTAAATTCATAAATTTAGTGTCCTCTAGTTTATGCCAAGTCTCATATTCCTAAATTTTAAGCCTAGGATTAAATCTCAATTTACCATGATGTTTATATAATACAAATAATTAACCAAATTGATTAGCTATATTAACACTACAACAATAAGTAATGACTATAAGAAATTTCCAGAATTTTAACCCACTAGTTACAGAACTTGTAGCCTTAACCATGACCAAAAGAAAAAAAAATAACAATAATAATAGAAATAAACAAACAGAAAATACATAGAAACCCACTTATGTACAAAAATCTTATTTTGCGTTTTTCCTATACTCAAAACTCACCCAAATATGTATATATATATATATATATATAACCAATTTCTTGATCTCAAATCTAAAATTAAATCTTAAATCCTCTAAATACATAATATTAATTAATTTTGTACACAAGATCAACGATGTGAACAAAACAAAACAAAAACAAAAACAAAAACAAGAATTTTTTTTTTTTTTTGAAGCTTACCGGTCACCAGAAAATCTCCTTTGTTTTCCTGATCTGCGTGAATGTCAAGAAGTATTGCTAGGCTTCTTTTTCTCTCTTTAATTTTGTATAAAACCCACTTACTTATATTAAATAAATATGGGCCAAAAGGTGTAAGATAATTGATAATTTACAGATTTGTTCCATTAACTACAACCACTACAATTCTAATATATAAACAATAAAAATTTTCCACCAACTAAGAAAAAGACAACAAACATTTCTACTACTACTACTTTTATTTATTTATTTAACAATTTAATTAATAAAGTGTTAGAAGTGGTAAGCCCACTAACTAAAAAATTAATGGGTCAAGTATAAGATATTAAATGAATTATGGATATGACCCACTAACTATTAACTAGATTAATCATTCAATAAAATTTAATCAACTAAATACTCTTAGTCTTCGAAAAATTTTAAAAGTGCCCATTTAAATTTCCAAAAGGAGTCAAGCTAGTCCTAGTTCTCAAAACGACCTAGCGGGTCGTTACATCATCTACCACTAAAATAAACGTTCGTCCTCGAACGTTAAAAGCAAAAGTAACTAAATGCTTAAAACAAAAAAAATGAAAATCTTATCTTCGTGTCCAACTCACTCTCTCAAGTAGCATATTCATCCCTTGAAATAACTTATTTTGATCTCAAGTTCATAATTTTCCCTTCAATGTAAGTTATCGGCTTCTCCTCATAAGAAAGACTCCAATTAAGTAATATTGAATCTCATATGCACCATCCCAAGATCCACGTGAGTACCCCATTCTTTCAGCATAAACCTTTTGAAATGAGATGTAAATTATGCACCTTAAAAATAATAATAGAGATGGTTATTCTATACAACAAAACTATCTCTCGGATGTAGATTTAGACTAACTTCTCCAAAATATAAGTAGTCTGAATTGATATGAAATATATAGACTTGGTCACTCGATTCACTATAACCCGTAGAATATCAAACTTACACATAATACGTGGCAACCTTACCACAAAATCTATAGCAATATGTTTCCACTCCAACTCTTGTATAAGCCTTATTTAATTCATACTTTCATGATTTTAGTGCTCATAATTGACTTTATAACAATTCAAACACGAGATACAAATCCAATCCCTTCATACGATACGATCGATTATATTGCTACAAGTTAAAATATACCCCAATTGCCTCGCCTCTGGATGAATAAAAAACTAAATTGTCGACCTATTTCATGATTAATCTAGTCAGATAACATATTGGAAGAACATAAATAAATTCCTTATCCTTAAAACTCACCCACCACCAAGAATTTCTTCCTTGACTTCTCCTTGTAACACCTTATCGTAAATCGTACACAAATTTCCATCACCAAACTATCCAACACAAATCTTCTCCAATAAGGATTATCTCATCTCCACGTAACAAAGATAGACTACTCATACTCACCGTATTTCATCCTAAGTTATCTACTATCACATTCGTTTTGTCCAAATGATAAACATTAATTATTTCATAGTCCTTGAGACACTTCCATATCCTTTGTATTAAATTTATATTCCTCTTATTAAATAATATATTAAAACACCTCGCAATACACACTATAAATATAATGCCTCTACAATTTTAATACAAGCACCATCACCACCAAGTTTAAGCTAAAACTAAGACAATTTCTTTCCATGAACTTTCATAACCTTAAACATAAACTATTGTATTCTCCTTCTACAGCAATACCCAACCAATCTCAATCCAAAAAGTATCTTAATATACGGTAAAATCCTCTCCCTACTCTGGTAAGTTAAAGTAGTAGTAAATAAGGTCTTAAGTTTTAGGAAGCTCACTGTCACTTATTTTTAAGTCAATCTAGTCGATATGGATGCAATGAGTGAGAACATCACCGATAATAACCAACAAAACCTAAGAACTATAAATATTATAACTATAGTAAGTCTGACCCAATTTTGAACTCGTAATTCACCATAAACCCTTCCTTTAACACTGTATGTTCCAAATATGTCACCAAACTAACCAAAAAAAATCATACTTAATATTTTTCATACATCTTAATCTTCTCTAAAATTTAAAGAACAATCCTCAAATAACGCCAATGATCTTCCGCACAATAGGAATATACTACTATATATTATCAAAGTTATTGTGGTATCCAATTCTAATTATTTAGAAAAGAATATCCTTAGCAATATTCTCTTATATTAGAACCATTGATTAGTAAATCCAGCATTGTTATACTCATAACACTAGATGGTAATATTTATTTATATTGATAATTATGAGTTTGATTTTACTTACATGTTTTCTTATTCAATAGCTTAGATCTTGTTATATAAAGAAAATATTGTTACTATAAGGAAATTAAATAATTTAATTTAAAATTCTAAAGTATTTCAACTACTAAATTTAAATGAAAAGCTTGGAACATTTAGATAGAGATTTTACTACGCTAGCTTTTAGTTTCATCATAAAAAAAAAATATTGATTTCACTATACTTGAACTAACAAATTTTCTTGCTCAACCTATCTTGTTACTGGTTCAATTCCACGGGAGCATCCCGATAAGAAACGATAGAAATAGGTCAATTTTCCAATTCTACGCCAATTTTAAATTCAATATCACCATAAGTTGAATCATGTTCAAGAACTCTTTTATTACTAGAACCGATTCTAAAAGAGAATTACTGGCACTAGTATCACATACATAAGTCTAATACTTGATACATCACCTTATCTTTTTACTAGATGAGACTTCACAGTCGAAGATATCCTTCTTGGATAAGTACTGGAGTTTCCCGCTACTTCATCTTAGGAATACTTAAAAAATAATAATTAGGTAATTACCTTGGCCTAATAGTCTAAAAATGCATGATATGGAGAAATTCAATTTATATCTAACAGAACTAAGTTTGTCCACATGTCATGTACTATCAGTCAATAACATAAGATCGATGTAATCGATCTACCACTAAGAACCATCTACGAGTGTAGAAATATGTATAGTCATAAAAGAAGAGTCACCAAACATTTTTCAATCCAAAATGAGGTACGTACTCGTAAAATGAAGTAGATCCATACTCGTAATCAAAATAGTAGTTAATCGAGAGCATATTGTATGATACTTTGAACAACCCAAGTTACTCAAATAAAGTTATTTATTTGTGGAGGTAATATATCCAATCATCATTGTATTGTTCTATGATCTGTGTAGCGATTCATAACTATTATGTACCCATCTCTACAAGTGTTCTCATATAGCTTCATACAAGTATCCTTTTCAACATCCTTTAACTAAAAATTTTTTTTTTCTCCCCTCTCAATTTCAACAATATTACTGATCCTTAATTCAATATATAAAAAGCTCAATCACTATTTATCATTAATCATTCATTTAAATATCCTTGCTAGTCGATACCAGTATAGCCTTTTTATAATTTCTTGATGTATTAAACTTAACTCACCTTGTGGATTCTATCAAATGAATATCAATATGGTCATCGTGCCATTCAACTTGAACTATTCAATTTATCTTCAATATACCTCCACTCTAAAGGATAAAAAAAAATCTGTCATACAAATCTTAGCCTCTCAACATCATGAGAAGTGATCACATTTTATGTCTCTACTTAACTTTTTCCCAAAGCCTTACCATAATGAGTAAACTCTTATTTGATCAATTGAATCTTCCTAATCTTATCACTCTCTTCAAGACATCAACATATACTATTTCATTACTAAATTATTCACACATCATAAACACAGTTATAAAATTTTCACTAGTAAATTCAAATAAAATTCAAGTATCCTTGTCTAAATCACACCTAGAGAAAGTTGTTCTTACTATTTCAAACCTCGTCAATTTCATTATTAAAATTCGAAATGCTCAATACTAAGTTATTTCTCTAACCACACAAGTTATGTACTATACCACATAATATCATCCCCTACTACAGATGTCAAACTTGAAAATGTCTCCTCACTGTTTGTGAGAGATTGGAACAAGAAATTTTGACCTTAAACCAAACCACACACGCACGATTAGGAATGAAGAAGAAAGTTTCCTAAAGTCCTGTAGCCTCTCGAAGATAAGTAACGGACGTCTCCGCACCGATCCGCAAGACTCTACTAGACTCAGCTCTTGTACTCGTGAGACCGATGAACCTAGGGCTCTGATACCAATTTGTCATGACCCAAAATCACAAGTCGTAATGGCACCTATGTTCCCAATCGATAGGTAAGCCAACTCAATACTTTTACCGATTCAATCAATATTTTAAGTAGAAAATAAGTAAAAACATAATATCCAATCATCTAAGTCATTTACAAGTATGAAATGCGGAAATCACAATTACTATCCCAAGATTTAGTGTCATAAGTACAAGAGCTTCTAAGCTACGATACAAGTCTAGAACTAAACGACAAACCTAGACGAAAGAAATATCCTGTCTAAATACTAACATAAAATGATAACGTCTAAAGACATAGAAGGAGGTGTGGGCCACAGAATAGCTAAGTAGCTCACCACAACTCCACGATAATTCAAAACTCATCTCTGAAAGATCCACGATATGCACTTGAAATTGGAATCCAATCTGCACCACAAAAGAGTGCAGCAAGTGCAGTATGAGTATGAAACCACGTGTACCCAGTATATCTCATTGACCGACAACGAAGAAGTAGTGACAGGAGTTTATATAAGAAAAATCAATTCTTTAGTTATACAAGTCTATATTACACTTACCAGTCAAATTTCATCAAATAGAGGTAAGCAAACATCAAGTAACTTACAACCACCAAATACTTCACAAAATCACCAAGAATGAGGGATGTCATGAGATGCAATGCAATATGACACCATGAAATGATATGTCTCAGAATACTCAGTACTCTCTTAACCGTATATACATGATACTCCTCGGAAATACATCGAGAGTTCATGACCCATGGGGGACTCGCGAGGTCCATATACCGACACGGACGATCTCCACGTGTCTGTGCGGACGATCTCAACGCACTAGCATATAATCAAATAATCCCCAGCACGGACGATCTCCACGTGCCCAACTTATAATCATAACCAATTACTCGCACGCCCAAAATTATAATCATAACTCGATCTCAACACGGACGATCTCCACGTGTTAGACCTTTACTCATACTCAATCTCATGTCAATGCATGTGCACAATATGCTATCAATTAAAGGGGATGATACAACATCTCAATAAATCAAATGTCTCTATGACATATAATCACTTCAATCATCACAATTACACGGGTTCAATAAAGGAACACAACCACACACAAGAATTCAAGTCACTAAGTACTTCAGCTAATGCCCATATGCTTTGGCATTCTCAAATTACAATATACATATTATAGTAATAGATTTTCCCTTTTATAACATTGGTACTCGTACCAATGCCCGTCACACCATTGGTACGAGACCCCATCTTTCGCCCTTACCCCTTTGTCGATTTCATTTTTAATCTTTAATTAGGAAAACGTCCTTCAACAAGTCTAAAAAGTCTTAACATACCTTGAACGCCGAATACGTGCCACCAATCCTCACGATTTTTCCTTCCCTTTTTGCAAAGTTTCCAAACGTTCCCAATCTACCAATTATGCAATATTCGTAAGCAATAAATCTATAGACATCCATAGAGCTATACCTCTATTCCGAACCCCAAAACTCATTCAACCTAATGATACCAAAAACTAACATCCATAATAAATAATTAAATTCATAAATTTAGTGTCCTCTAGTTTATGCCAAGTCTCATATTCCTAAATTTTAAGCCTAGGATTAAATCTCAATTTACCATGATGTTTATATAATACAAATAATTAACCAAATTGATTAGCTATATTAACACTACAACAATAAGTAATGACTATAAGAAATTTCCAGAATTTTAACCCACTAGTTACAGAACTTGTAGCCTTAACCATGACCAAAAGAAAAAGAAATAACAATAATAATAGAAATAAACAAACAGAAAATACATAGAAACCCACTTATGTACAAAAATCTTATTTTGCGTTTTTCCTATACTCAAAACTCACCCAAATATGTATATATATATATATATAACCAATATCTTGATCTCAAATCTAAAATTAAATCTTAAATCCTCTAAATACATAATATTAATTAATTTTGTACACAAGATCAACGATGTGAACAAAACAAAACAAAAACAAAAACAAAAACAAGAATTTTTTTTTTTTTTTTTTGAAGCTTACCGGTCACCAGAAAATCTCCTTTGTTTTCCTGATCTGCGTGAATGTCAAGAAGTATTGCTAGGCTTCTTTTTCTCTCTTTAATTTTGTATAAAACCCACTTACTTATATTAAATAAATATGGGCCAAAAGGTGTAAGATAATTGATAATTTACAGATTTGTTCCATTAACTACAACCACTACAATTCTAATATATAAACAATAAAAATTTTCCACCAACTAAGAAAAAGACAACAAACATTTCTACTACTACTACTTTTATTTATTTATTTAACAATTTAATTAATAAAGTGTTAGAAGTGGTAAGCCCACTAACTAAAAAATTAATGGGTCAAGTATAAGATATTAAATGAATTATGGATATGACCCACTAACTATTAACTAGATTAATCATTCAATAAAATTTAATCAACTAAATACTCTTAGTCTTCGAAAAATTTTAAAAGTGCCCATTTAAATTTCCAAAAGGAGTCAAGCTAGTCCTAGTTCTCAAAACGACCTAGCGGGTCGTTACATCAATCTTAATTTCTTTTCTTAGTGGCAACTAATGTATTGTATTTATTCACTGCTAAGCTACCGCAATAAGATAAAATTTTCCATTGAATTAAATGGGATGCCGCACCTCCAAATAGCCTTTGTACAGAGTCTCTCCGTCAGGCTCTGGCATGCCGCGCCTGCCAGATCGCCTGAGGACAGCCTTTGTCCGTCAGTCTATGGCGCTCCGCGCCTCTCATAGCGCCAGGACCCCTTGGAGACCCCGTTCTTTCCCTATCTTTTCGTACTAGTTCCTAAGTTATGTACCCTTCATTCCTAGTTGATTCTAACACTCTAGAGTACATCTAAGCATCACGAAATCATCCATAAATATGAGATCATGATCCTTGAATCCATAATCCAATTAAAGGAAAGTTAAGATCACAGTCAAGGAAGTTAAGAGCCAAGTCTAGAAGTTAAGAAGAAAATCAAAGTAAAGTTAAAAAGTTTTCTAAAGTCTTTCACAAACGTTTTCACTTTGCTCTAAAAGACATAAAAGTTCAAGTGAATAAAGAGTAAAGAGTTTAGTTCATTTCTCAAAAGCTATAGGGGAACTAAGTATTCCCTAAGGGTTAAGTTTTCAAGTAAGCAAAGAGTATCAAGTTGAGTTCAGTTCTCAATAGTTATAAGGGAACTAAGTAGTCCCTAAGAGTTTAAACAAGATGTTTTCAAACTTTTGAGAAAGAAAGGAAGCTAGACTTCCACAGAGCCTATGGCTAGTTTCAGTAAAGAAAAGAGAAAACTATGATTTCCAAGAGAGCTTTTAAAGATAAGTTTTGAGCACTAATCTCAAACCACAGAATCAGTATTTTCGTTTGGAGTTATTTCCTGTTATTGTGACTTAAGTGCCATTTTGGCCAGAATTATTATATGAAGTGTTTTTCTTTAAACATGTCTTATTCTTCCTGAAATTGAGTTTAGTCTTCCGCTGAATTAAGAAAGTCAGACCAAGGGTATGCTTGAGGGCCTGCAATGGTCTTCGAGTGCCGGTCCCGTCTAGGGTGTAGATCAGAGCGTGACATAATAAGCGGGTGGAGTAAATGTTTGAGTTAGTTCATTCTGATGTTTGGAGACTATATCCTGTTGTTTCCAAAACTGGATATTAGTATTTTGTCACATTCGTGGATGATATCTCTCGAATGACTTGGATTTATTTCATGAAGAGTCATTCTGAAGTGTTTACACACTTTTGTGCCTTTTATGCGGAGGTCAAAACTCAATTCAATACATTGGTGGTATTCTAGGAGTGATAATGCTAAAGAACATATGTCAGAATTGTTCCAATCCTACATGAGACAACACGATATTATCCATCAGACTTCATGTGTTGATACACCCTCTCAAAATAGAGTTTCCGAGAGAAAGAATAGGCATCTTATTGAGACAACTCGAGCATTTTTGTTCCAAATGAAGGTCCCTAAACAATTTTGAGCTGATGCAGTCTCTACCTCTTGTTTCTTAATTAATCGCAAAGCCATCGACCGTTCTTGTTGGCAATAGGCCTTATATTTTTCATTTTCTAAAAAAGCCAATATTTACAGTGGATCCTAAGGTGTTTGGAAACACATGTTATGTTTGAGATGTTCGGCCATATGTTACCAAGTTGGACCCTAAATCATTGAAATGTGTTTTCTTGGTTTATTCTTGCCTTTAGAAGGGGTATCGATGCTATTCTACCGATCTTGGTAAATATTTGGTGTCAAATGATGTGGTATTTTCTGAGATGACACCATTATTCTATGCACCTACCAATTTTACAACTCTAGGGGAGGAAGATAAGTGGTTAGTGTATCAAGCTACTCATATTGTGACAAAACATAAGATGATGTCTTTCAATTTCTTAGTTCTTCGTCAGAACACCATTTAACTATTTGGCCCACATCTTCTGCTTCGATAAGAACACCAATTGTTTAAGTTTATTTGAGAAGACGAGAGATCGATGATACATGTTCAACACCGGCTCCTTTGTTATCAATTATTTTAAAGGATAATCTTGAGTGTAAGTTTCATAAAAAAATAAATGAATTTATATAGATAAAAATAGTGATATGTCAAAAGACATACTGTTGACACTCAATTTTGACTCTCCTCGATATAAATTAATTCATAAGCTTTCTTAAATTTTGAGACAAAATTAACTTTATAAAACCATAAATGTTTTTTAAGTCATTTGAAAGTAGTTTTAGTCGATTTTTATAGTTTTGAAGCGATATGTACTTTTACATGTTTTTGTATAATTGATCTATTTTTACGAAATATTCAAAAATTCGTCTCAAAAAGATTTCAGTTTTACTCAACACATTATAAAATTCATTTTTTGTCTAAATTAGTATCTTATCTTTGAATCATTAGTCTATATTTGAGTTAGTTATTTTAGCTTGTTTTTAAAAAAAAGCTCGTTAATTAATTGATATTAATTCATCTCATTTTAATTTTAGTCCAATTCCCTAAATTAAATTTAATGTGACTATTTCCTAAAATCCGAAACATAGCCCATTTCCCTAAAACTATCTGAAATCGTTTTGGGCCCCTTTTTCCAAAATTTTCAGCAACCCCAGCAGCCCATCCTCTTCCCAAAAAGAGAGTACCCAATTCTTAATTCAGCTTCCCCGACCCGACCCATTTTTTTAATTACAAAAAAGATAGCTAATCCTTCGTTGTAGCAGATGTCTTCACGCCCAACTTCAACGAGAACCAAACAACATCGCGCCTGAATGGCAAAACAAATATGTATGCGCCTCACCGCTCCTCACGCCAGAAGTGATAAGTCACAGCGACGTCAAAATACACGGCAACTTGGACAATAGCAACAACAACACTAAACAGAGTCAAGTCCCACAGCTTTTGCTGGTGCGATTGTCGGCTACAGCAGCGCCTATTCGTCCTTGCACGTCCTTAGTGGAGTGAGATGATGCCACGTCGAGCTTCAAGGACGAGAGGCTCATCCCAATCGTCCATCCGCCTTCCTGTTTTGGAATGGTTTCACCTTCAGATAAAGTTGGTCGGCCCCTTTTTGGTGAAAGTCTTCCTTTTGATTTTTGAATTTTGGGACTGGATCAGGGCTCTTGCCCGAATTCTCCCTCCCAATTGAAACCCTAATCCATTCCTATATAATCATCTCATCTTTTACTGTGTTAGAGGGGGGAATTTTTTTATATAGAGTGGAGGATAAATTTTGAAAGCCAAGTCATAAGAAAAAAAGATACTGAGAGTTCTTGTTTCTTCTTTATAGTTTTTTATCACAGTGATACTGCTTAAGACCTTGTGGGCTGCTTTTTGATTGGGAAGAAAGTAAATTTCTTCTATCGTAAGTTGGTTCGAATTTCTGGTCTGTCCGCTCGCATCGAAGGTCGATATTTTGGTGGTCGCCTCACGTTCTTTGCTCATTGACTGCTTCATTTCGCTGCCCCAAATAAGGTAAACTGCTCATAATCTCTTGGGTTTCTTTCGAATTGCTTACATCGGCTGACCATGTAGTCTGGTATAGAATCAAAATATGAGCTTGTGTGATGTACTTAAAGTTGTGTTGTTCTTGTTGGTCTCTTTTCTTTAAAGCATCTGTTCATGTTATTTTTTTTCTCTTTCTTTAAGTGATTTAATGTTCGTTTAAGCTCACATCGTTGGGTTTTGTTTTCTCCGAATTCGTCATTGTTGCTCATTGTAGGTTTATAAGGTCTGCTTTGATTTGGTCTAGTCCACTGTCATTAGATGTTATCTTCGTCTAGTCAAGAGTATTGCATAATGTTTACAATTTCATTTGGGTTGGAGTAAAACGTGAATAATCCTTGACTTTCAAATGAGTTTAGAGTCTAGATTAGGATTGTTCTCGTTTAATGCTAATTTCCTAAGATCGTAAGGCGATTCCACTTCATATTTGTGTGTGATGTCTTTGCCTAATCATGTTCTGCCTTTATCTTCGCATTCTATATGTTCGATGTCTAATTATGTTTAGATGCAGTGTATTAGTTTGAGGAATAGTTTTGTTTGGCTCTGTTTATTCACAACATACTTTGTTTCCTTATACTTTATTTCCAGTGAAATGACTTAGTAAAGTCCCAGCCAGTTTCTTTCTTTGCTTTAAAATCACATTTTGCAATGGCTTTCGACCTTTGTTGTTTAACATGATAGATTAGTGTCCTTAGAATTTATTTAAATAGAGTCGGTTAGGCTAAAGTGTGGGATGTCTTATTGGCTATATAAGCAGTTTGGTCTTTATCTCAATATTTGATTCATTGTTGGTTAACTTATAAGTCTTCCTGGAAGATAAGGTGTTTATCCAGTTTATATGTGTATATATGCGCTACTGTCTTGTATCTTAATTCGTGTATCGGTTTTGCCATTTCAGCTTGGTTTATTTGATTTTCTATGGAGTCATATGAGTCGTCTTGACTCAAACTTCTTAAGTGTCTCTTGATTTTAATCAAATTCCGTTTATCCAAGTTATATTTTTTTGTTGTTGTTTGTTTACTTCCTATGCTAATCTTTGCCATCATTTTGTTGCATGTGATATCACCCGAGTCCTTGTGGATTCTCCCTTTGCCTTTATGAGATGAGCCGCAAAGGCTTAACTCCTTCTGCCAAGTCAGACCTAAATTGACGTACATGTTTAGAAGACGGAAGATTCCAAAATAAACCAACAGTCAAAGATTTTAAACCATGAAGCCCATTTTTTTTGTTTATTATTATTTTTTATTATTATATTATGTTATTATTGGGCCTAATCCTTGTCGCTTTGTATTATTATTTGCCTAGTTTAGGACATGTACAAATCGAATGGGTAAAAAATCCAAACAAATGGGTCCAAATACCGGTCCAGGCGAACAGAAACCAAATTTGGACCCAACTCTCTCTCTCTCTCTTTCCTTTTACTTTTCATTTTTTGATTACCGATATCTGCTATTAGTTTTAAGTTAGGAAATTCCAAATCCCCGCAAGACGCCACTTCGTCTAAATCGCTTAGTTAAATCAATCAAATAAATAAATTTAAAATAAATTTTGTCAATCTCAATTAGAAATTAAAATTGATACTTCATTTCAAATGACTTAAGATAATTTTTATATCGAAATTAAGTTAGACGTTTCAGCCAAACAAGTTAGTTGTCGGAAAACCGTGAACTCCCTTTAAGTTTTCAAATTGATTTTCTGTTTAAGTCCTTTGAAAACCAAGTTTTCTTTATTTTTTTTCAAAAATTAAGTGGCGACTCTAAAAAGTCAAAAACTTTATAAAACATATTTTCCGAAAATGTAAAAAGAATGGCGACTCTGCTGGGGAAATAGCTGTCTATTTATTTCTTTATCGTATTATATCAACTGTTGCATTCTTTTCTTGGCATATCATACTCCATCAAACGATAATTATTTATTTATCACTTAAAGAACGATTATGCGGGCTCGTAGTCGTTCGTTAACCAATTTTTTCTTGGGGCACCTTGACGAATATAGTAGGCTACTTGATAGGCAACGGTCGTAACTGTCCCAGCCTAAGTATTCCGCTTGTGTCACTTTTTCCACTATAAATAAAACTTCCTCCTACTCAAACTAAGATAGAGTGAAACCAAATCCCGAAAGTAGCGCATTGGCCTAAGATGACCCAACACCCAAGGAGTGTTGGGTCCATTAGAAAGACCGCCCTGAGTCTAAAGAGCCCACGACTCCATAGGACGATCATATTTATATGCTATCTGAAGGATGTTTGCGTGTTTGATGGATTGTTGTATCTTGGGGTGTGGCAACTAACTATTTGTATGTTTTTGTAGATGTCAAATCAATTCCTAAGTTTCAAAATTGTCATCGAGACGCCCAATGTTCTTCGTGTATGGTGAAACAACCTTAAAGACTGTCAGAAGAGAGAAATCTCAATTCACTTGGGCCACCTACCTTCGATAATGAACTTCAAGGTTTGGCCCGAGTTTATCGAGGTAATTACTCGGTTCTGGGATGACAAAAGGATGTTTTTTCGATTTGGGGATGTCGAAATAACACCAATAATAGAGGAGATAAAAGATGTTTTAGACTCTATCGAAACATGTGGAAAGAGGAAAAAACATTCAGATCATCACATCCTGCTACCAGACAGGCCGACCAGTCTAAAACTGAAGAACATGTTACTGCTAGTGGATGCAGACTGGTTGGATACTCAAAGCGTGCCGTTGATGAGATTCTTTGAACGATGGGGACACGACAGCTGTCACGACCGGAGTTTAGACCCTAGATGAGACCGGCGTTGTTGACCTCTCAGAGGTCGCAGACAAGCCTACTTACATCATTCTTACTTCATCTAGGTTAATTTTAGCGGAAAATTTGAAACTTTTTGTTTCTTATCATGCATAATGGTCATTCTACTTACGTTCATAATGTTCACAATCAACCATCAAACATTAAGATTATCAACTGAAAGAAATAGTTCAATATTGTATTAAAATTATAATTGCCAAAATGGCACCAATAGAATGTCTGAAATAAAAATGAAAAGAAACACTAGTGGAACATACTCCACTAGCTAAAGCCTACATCTAAGCTAGATAGTAACGGTAGACATCCTCGAAAGCATGAGGGCCTACCAAGTCCGGATGAAAGCTCCACGTCCGGATAGATGCAACGTCAACCTGTAAGCTCTAGCGTTCACCTGTGCCTGCACCAAAAAATATAGAGTTGTATGGGATTAGTACACACTTGTACTAAATATGGGTATATGCAAGCACACACCAAGGACATGCATGAGTAAGAATAACTCTTTCCTAACAACATGATTATGAAAAATCAAGTCAGTGGACTTGCCAAATTGGGATTAGGAAAGTTAGTGAGCTTTCCAAATTTGGATTAGGAAAGTCAGTGAGCTTTCCAAATTTGGATTAGGAAAGTCAGTGAGCTTTCCAAATTTGGATCAGGAAAGTCATGCCATGAGAGTGACATGCATCATCATACTTATCATATTGCACACAACACATAACGTCTTACACATAGCACATATCATATTACATATAACACATAACATCTTTCATATCATTCATTCATATGCCATGAGACCTTGGAATCATGGATTTGACATTAAGACTTCCCAAAATGAGGGCTCAACATATGGGACCTCAACTAGGGAGCCTTCTTTAGCAAACACAGAGTCTGCTTCATTCATTCATACGTACTTCATTTCATTCATTCATAAGCTAGTGTAGACACCAGCTATACCTAGGATGTAGTTTAAGACTCTCATCGGGTTTGCTGTGCAATGATCAAGAATAACCTAGTGTCATTACTTGAGTCTAGCTCACCTCTTGATTATCCTATCCTAACACCTTTGGTATCATTCATTTCATTATGTGCATCATTTGAGGCTGGCCTCATTCATTCATTGGGAACTTTAACTTTAAACGACATAGATCATGTGAGCATCATGAAATCCAGTGTCTCCCCCACACCAAAAAGAGGTGGAATCACCAGCCAAAGTGACCCAAAACATGCTAGCGTACATGGGAATTGAACCCCGCCAGATCCCTATATTGGCAGTATAGGTTCGAAGACTAGGAGATATAAGGAGACCCATACCCGGTATACCGGACAGTCTCACCTCATGAGAGTTACGTGAACCTCTGCCCTTCCCGAAAGAAGTCATCACCGCTCATAACTAGTCTATCGGTGCTCAGCATAAAGTTCCATTTCATTCAACTCATACGTCATGGAAGCTGGCTTCTAGTATGAGGACATCATATCTCAATAGATGATTTCTCATCTCATCATTAGTATTAAGTATACATTATTCTCAATACTTTCATTATAGTGTTCATAGAGACTGGTCTCTTCATTTACTTTACACTCTCATAGGTGAGTACGTTCTGGTAACAATTACTTAGGCTCATTTGAGATTGCTCTCATCTTTCACATTTGCCTCTTATCATGTTGTCACCACATACATTAACATTAGCACATTTGCTCTTCATAATTACTCACCTCTTTTTACGTGAATGTTCATTTCAGCATATGCCAATGCACTTGGCCATTTGTGTGTTTCACACTCTTACTTAACCCTTCTAAGGTTTTATCATTTCATTACATGATATTCATTTCATCGTATGCCAATGCACTTGGCCATTTAGTGTGTGTTACACCCTTACCTAACCCTTCTAGGGTTATATCATTTCATTACATACATCTTAGGTTCACTTATTTTTAAACGTATGCTAGACTTATGGGTCTATACATACAAGTCATGATGCTTCATTCATAGTTCGTTTAAGTGATTTATATCTTCTAAGATTATGTGGTACAAGACTTATGCATCTTGTATGTATGCCAAGATCTCGATTTCGATCTAAGTAGGCAGCATTATTCTTGAATATTTAATTCACGTATGACTTATGTATCACTACGGAATTTGGGCAAGGTAACCCGGTTTTGAATCCCTTGGACAACACTTACATTTTTCATTTATTTTATTTTTGGTCCACATGACATTGGGACCCTAGATCGAGCCCCAACACCAACGTTTCCTTTTTATTTTCTCCTTTGAATTTTCTCTTCCTTGGCCGAGGGGTTGTGGGCTCGAACCCCCACAGCCCCTTTTATTTTTTTTATTCATTTCTCCTTGTCTATTTCGAGTTGACCATGAGGTTGTAGGATCAAACCCCCACAGCCTCTCTTTATTTTTCTTTTAATTCACCTCTACTGCCTAGAGGTCGTGGGTTCAATTCCCACGCCTCACATTTCTTTTATTTTCATTTTCTCTTAACTCTCCTTCACTGCCTAGAGGTCGTGGGTTCGATTCCCACGCCTCACATTTCTTTTATTTTCATTTTTTCTTTCTCCTTTACTGCCTAGAGGTCGTGGGTTCGATTCCCACGCCTCACATTTCTTTTCTTTTCCTTTTTGGAGCTTTTCATGTGTGAGGTCTTGGGTTCAATCCCTAGTGACCTCACCTATTTTTCATTCATTTAAACTCTCATGTTATTATCCTTATTTTGGCCGAAATTAAACCATCACAATGCTGGAAATTTTAATCACATTTTGCAGCCTACTCTCTTCAACATTTATACATAAATTCATAGGGAAATTCGTAGATCATTTAATACGTTCTTAGGTGCATTTTTCATGGATTCGTTTGGCCAAGAGATTATCATTCAAATCAGCCACATTTCAACTCATATGGACATCACGATTTACATCAACATGTGTACATGAAATATAAAGAACTATCATGCCATTTCAAGTCCTAAACCATGACCAATAGCCACGGCAACACACACAAACACACGTAGTTACATTTTCGGAAAACATCAACATAAGTAACATAATTCCGAACATACATATAAACACATAATCATCACGAAAACACGTTTCATCCCTAATTTTCTACCAGCAAACATAACCAACCTATGATTCAATGGGAGCTAGTGACAGGGGCATGCAACGGGGAATAACCCTAGTTTTCGGAATTGGTTCGTCTGAACCTGAGGGGTCTCTTTGGAAAGGAACCAAGAGAGAAGAGAACCCATACCTTATTTTGACGTTCAAACCTTGAACTTGCTGCCCAAAGCTTCTCCAAACACACGTCCAAATCCAAGAGCTTCAACACCAACTCGACGGAAAAACCCTCTCTTTGCCTAACGTGTTTGATTAGTTATTTGTTTATAATTTTCGTTGTGAGTTCTTCAAGTGTGAAGAACTTTGGTTTACCTACTGTTATTGTACGTTATTTGGCAGAGAGAACATGAATGAGAGTGATAGAGACGTGAGAGAGAGATGAGCGTGAGAGAGGAGAGTTTTCTTAGGCTTAGGAGTCTAGTTTAGGACTTAGTCAAATAAGGTTTTATTTAATTATTAAAAATCTGATTTCCTTTTATTTTAAATCAGCTAATAAATTATAAATATAAATTAATTACATTAATTTACCAACTTAAATTAAAAACAAATTTAATTCATTGCTTCCACCTAGGTTCGAACCCGGGTGAAGCAAGACTTCACTTCAAGAGCCAATTTTTGGACCTCTCTCCCCAAATTGCCCCTCCACCTTATTAATAAAATAATTACATATATATTTAGGGTAATTACGATACTACCCTTAGCCTAGAAAAAGACCATTTTACCCCTAGACCCTCCAAACCTAAGATTTTCCCTTTTTAAGTCCGGTAAAGACTCCTTCAAGTAAATCTTTTTATTCGAGAGCCCTACATGGCTGGACCCAACCTTTCCTAGCTCAATTAACTCCCCAAGTTAGTTGGCTTGGCTGTAGCAAGGGTTTAGAGGTTTGGTTCTACGCGCATCAATTTGTGTGAACCCGATCTTATCGTAGGCATTCTAGACACATTAAGTATTACTTATCATATCCATTTTTAGGGTTGTTACAACAGCTATTTCAGAAAATTTCTGAATGAGTTCCATGATCACAATACTTGGAGACAGACTCAGACTATCGCGTTCTCCGCATGCCTCTTATGAACGATGGTGTTCCCTCAGGATAAAGGAAAAGACATCGACACTCGGGTTGTGATGGTTGTAGACGCCAACTTCAGAGGGATCGGTAAAGAAAAAGAAACAAAGAAACACTACAATCTGGACCCGATTATTTTAGCCGACATCTATCGATAGCTGAGTTTGTGTAAGAACAGATTCCTATTTTTCCAAGGGTGCAACATTTTGCTTCAGTGGTGGATGATTGAACATCTGTGTAAAAAAGATGGGACACAACAACAGGAGTTGTCAAATACAACCCTGACAAGTCCCCTTGACAACTACGAGTTTTATCTGAGAATCCGCAAGTTCCCGATTCACACCACGAGGGACGCATGTGCAAAATTATTCTACGACCTGAGAGGAGACATATAGTGGATGTTCCAAAACTTCATGTCAGAGAAGATAGCGGCTCAGGGGTCCAAACGCCCCTTTTTGGTCCTTCCCGGCATCAGAGGAATGCAACCATACAACCCAAGTAGGGTAATGCAACAATTCGGTAGAAGACAGATCAAGCCTGTCCAAGGGGATACTAGTTTCTTTGTCGTTCATTACAGCGGGTGTGTTAAGATACCTTTAGCCAAAACCATCCTCCAGGAATGGGTCGGGCGGGTCAACACGAAAGGAAGTATTGCTGAAAACAGATATGAGGCTAGATATGTTGACGAGTACAAAAAATGGTTGCAGGATGATTTGCGTGGGGTAGTGAATTCAACACCACGCGTAGGTCGAGAAATTGAAGACGTCCAAATGAGACTCCAGATCCAAACATATCATTTTCAATAGTAATGGGATCAAAGGGAATAGAAATTTCGATAAAGAGAGAAGGAGTACCAATCCAGAGAATTTGAAAGCCAGAGGGCCTTAGCGGTGATGTCACAGGAGTTGAACGATGCGAGGGCCTATTCGATGCGTCTGGATACAACCTTAGATGAGGAGATTAACACTCTCCGGGATGTGCCGCCATCTTCCAAAGATGTTTTTACTGATTCGTACGTGGTAACAAGCAAGTACATTATCCGCAAAGAGGTAGAAAAGGCAAGAAGAGGAGCAGGGCCGTCAACTTTCTGATTCCCCTGCGTGGGATTGTTTTCTATTTGTATTTGCAACGTATTCCCCTTCCCGCAAAATGTATCCCAGTTTTAATTAAAACTCTGTAACGAATGCTATGATTATTTGTGAAACTTCTTTTGGAGGGGCGCAATAATTTGTTTTAAATGACGCAATACGGCCTTCAGATCGCTAGGCCTACCTCGGCACAAAAGGTCCACATGCATGATTACGACGCGATATATGTGTTTTAATGGTTTATGTGATATGTTTCTTTGAATGAGGACATCGTAGACCCACTCCCTTTCAGAAATTTTCACAAATATACAAGTCACTATTACAAATTCCGACCAAATTTCTGAGTCTTGAGTTTCCAAAACAAAAGCAAAATCCTATCACCAAATCCTAAAACATTACTCTACCATCTCAGAAAAGGTAAGATCACAACTATGGACAAAGGAAAGAATATCCAGAATGAACCAACCGAAGAAGAGATGATCGACATACGGAAGCAGAGCGGAAAGCGCCTATATGACCTAGTGTTTACTTCGGAGAGCCCCGAGTTGGAGAGCATTCAAGAAAGTTATGAGGAGGCAATTACCCGAAAACCCTCCCTCAAAGGACGTCTGGCAGAAGGGGGCCAGAAAGTCACTCTCGAAGCATATCCACAAGAATACCAAACAGGGAGGGAAGCCATTTCATGCGCCCTCATTTTTGAGCAATATCGGTCTAGGCATATGTTGAGGCCCATCGAAATAGCATCTTCCCAAGTGGGATCAGGGGACCTTCGCAAGACTTGTTAGTGTCATTCGAACCAGAAAAGGCATACGATAGAGGAGCGCATAGAGTTCAAGAATGTGGTCCGCCGTTTGCTCGATATGGACAGTATTGCGAACAATTAGGGTGATGGCATCATCATTGCATGTGATGAACCGCGGCTCGACATACCAGACACTGAGAAGACTATATTCTATCGTTACTCATTCACACCTTTCAACAAAACAATGCTGGAGGTCTATTCAGAATTGGTTCAAAACGGAGTCTTTACCCCTCTCTATAAGAATGTGGGAGTGTTACATTCCCTTTGGTTCGAAGTTCAAAAAAGTTCCCCCTATCACAATGCCGCAGACCATAGCATTGAAAATTGTCTTGCATTCCACCACGACGTGGAATATCTCATCAACATATGAAAGATTCAAGTCGAGTCTGTTCCCTATGGCTGATGCTACAACAAGAACAAGAACGACTGAGATGGGGCCACCGTTTATATTTTAAAGCTTTGTTGTTTATTTACCATTTCCTTGTAATCGTTAAAAATGAATGAAAGAAAAAAAGTATTCCCTCTGTACTCGAACTACGTAGGGCCTGAATTCTCCTTGTGAGATACGTAGGCAGCCTTTCAAGGCCCGGCCCCTATCTTTTAAAATTTTCATTCTCCCCCTCTCAGTCTACAAGAAAATGTGAGGCTCAGATCACCGGACGTCAAAGAGATGAAGCAAGAAGACCTTAACTCAACGTGATTCAACCTTTCTGAGATAGTGTCAAACTAAAACAAGCAAACTCCTGCTTGTTCAAAAGTCAGTTTCCCTTTACTCGTGAATCGGCATGTCCTCAAACAAAGCAACTTCTGTGTGTTTATCTTCTCTCTATGTGGTATTTTGTGTTACGTATTCCGAATTCAAACTAACAAATTTGCCTTTGACTTATTTTTCTCCAAAGGTACTTACAAACTGGTCTGTGTCAATTAAAGTGGTTGATCATCCCTACTTCAATAGATCCAAAGGTCCTGTAGATTCCTTTCCCGACCAAAGCTCAGATAAGGGAAAACAGTAATGGGAGACAACAACGAAGAAATCAGTCTTACTATCGTTGTGGTGGCTCAACCCACCATAGAGGATCAGAATGAACTAATTATGAAATTGACGTAACAAATCGCTGAGATGAGAGTGGAGATGCAAAGGAGACAAGATTTGCCTCTACCAGGTTTTACTGCCAACGTTGCTACTGATGGGAGACCTCCTCTATACTTTTCCTCTTCAAACATGGATCCAGCTCAAATTCCGTCGTCTACTCCTGCTCAAAATCCCTAGGTAATAGAATTGACTGCACAAAACCCTCAATATGCCTCCGCCTCTTACCAAACCCCACCCCCTCCTCAAAACAATAATTCCCAAATACCTCCTCCTGCTCAAAATGCCCATCACCAAACAGCTCCACTCCTACAAAACCAAAACGCATTCCACCCTAAAACTTCTCACCAAAACCAAAACCAAAATACTAATCCCCAAACCTATCCGCAGAACTACCAAACTACACATTATGCCCAAAGTCCCTCCGTAGCTCCACCCCTACCCAGAAAAACCACCTTCCAAATTCCTGTTCCAAATGAGCATGACGTGAATGGTTCTGAGCTCGACCATTATGAGGAGCAGGAAAGAGAGTGGAGGTCAAAAGAAGAGGCCGCAAAAATAGACATAAAGGAGAAGATCTAAAAAGCAATGAAGGAATTTCAGTGCATTCCTGACGTCGTCGGTTTGAACTACGAGGGCTTATGCATTCATCCAAATTTGGACCTCCAAGAAGGGTTCAAGATGCCAAAGTTTGATAATTTTGGAGAACGGGGAATCCCTTAGCGCATCTAAGGGCCTACTATGACCAGCTCGTAGGAGTTGGTAGAGATGAAGCTGTATAGATGCGGCTCTTTAGCCGAATTTTAAGCGGAGAAGCTTTGGAATGGTTTATATCTCACGAGACCAGACAGTGGCCTAGCTGGAATGCTTTGGCTAAGGACTTCATTAAATGGTTTGCCTACAATGTAGAGACCATCCCTGATAGTTATTCCTTAGAAAAGATGAAACGAAAGTCCAACGAAAGCTACAGAGAGTTTTCATATAGATGACAAAAAGAGGCAGCTAGAATTCGGCCTCCCATGACTGAAAAAGAAATTGTTGAAGTGTTTATACGGGTACAAGAGCCCGAATATTATGATAGAATTATGTTGCTCATTGGAGAAAAATTTGTAGAGATAGTCAAGGTTGGTGAGACTATCGAGGATGGGTTGAAAATCGAGAAGATTGCCCGTGTTACTGCATCGCCCGGATTATCGGGTTTGTTGAATAAGAAAAGAGAAGATGTTTCTGTTGTCTCTTACGAGGGGAGGAAGACCCCAGAAGATCGTCATCCTACTAAGGTCGTCCTCGACCTTTCCAGAATTCTTACCAGACTTGCTATACGCAAGCTGGTTATCCAAATACTCCCCCTCCCATCTACCAATATGCTACCTCCACATACCAAAATGTCCCCCCTCCAAATTACAAAAATCCATCTCCCGTTTACCAAAATTCTCCTCCACTTTATCAAATTCCATCCCCCATTTACCAAAATATTTCTCCTAACTGTGCCAATGTGCAGTCAAACTACAGAGCACCTCACCAAGTATACCAAGCTCCAGTATACCAAAATACACCCACGAACTACTAAGCTCCATCACCAAATTACCAAACAAATCTTTATACAAGAAACTAAACACCCCGTCAAAATACCCGAAATTATCAACATGTGCCTCCTCCCCAACAAGGCAACTATGATCCCCCTCGACCCAGATTCGAGAAGAAGCCCCCCAGAAAATTTACCGCACTCGCTGAAAGCCGAACAAAGTTGTACAAGCGACTGGCGGCGGTTGGATACATTCACCCGGTGGGGACCAAGACAGTGGATACTAGTTCCAAATTCTATAGACCCGATCAAAGGTGTGCGTATCACTCCAACAGCATTGGACATGATACTGAGGATTGTATCAACCTCAAACACAACATTCAAGATCTGATCGACCAAGAAGTGGTTTCTCTTCAAACAACCGCGCCCAATGTCAACACCAATCCTTTGCCAAATTGTGGAGGCGTCAATATCAACATGATAGAGATGGATGATGACTGGTGCATGACTAAGGTGATAACTCTAATTGTTCATGATGAGTTAGAAATGGTTGTGGCCTCGCTGAGCGTTAAGGAGAAAAATGAGTTCGTAATCCTGACACCCGCAAAGGCTGTTGCCTTGGTATCATCAGAAACTCGTGCTAGGCCAAAATTTATGATTAAAACCGTTGCTGCTCAGGGTATGACCCAATCTGGGAGGTGTTATACTCTCGAAGAGTTATCTATTGGAGGGCAGAAGAAGTACCAAGGGAAAAGGCCGATAAGTGAGGGCGAGGTCGAACAATTCTGGAGGAAGATGCAGCCCAAAGATTATTCGATCGTTAAGCATCTAGAGAAAACCCCGTCTCATATTTCTGTGTAGGACCTATTGATGAGCTCCCAACTGCATAGGCAGACCTTGATGAAGGCTCTGGATGACACATATGTGCCCGTGGGCACAAGCAACGATAATGTAGCGGCTATGATCAACCAAGTTATTCGAGGGCACTAAATTAGCTTCTGTGACAAAGAGTTGCCCTTTGAAGGGAGGTCGCACAACAAGGCGTTGCATGTCACTATCATATGCCGTGAAAGGGTCATAAACCATGTCCTGGTGGATGATGGGTCTGGTCTCAACATTTGCCCACTATCGACTCTGAGGCAGTTAAGGTTTGGGAAGCTGGAACAAATCCAAGTCAATGTAAGAGCCTTCGACGGGGTACAAAGAGACACATTGGAAGCAGTGAATTTGGTCATCCAAATGGGTCCGGCGGAGTATAGTGCACAGTTTCAGGTCTTGGATATTGACACCAACTATAACCTTCTTCTGGGAAGGCCTTTCATCCACATGGTTGGGGTTGTGCCTTCTACTCTTCACCAGATATGATGCTCGTCTGGAAAGACCAAGAACTGGTTATTCACGGCGATGGGAGTCACTCTAGCAGGCAAGCGCCAATTATTGATGAAGTCTCACGAGGCACCGATTTCTACACGGTGGATCTAGTAAATGCCACTGGTGAATATTTGGCCCCACATCCTCCTATGCCTTCTGTGTACAAGATGATCGCCACTGCGATGCTGCAGAATGGGTTCGAGCTAGGTTTTGGATTGGAAAGGAATTCCCAAGGAATTATTGAGCCTATTCAAGTTCCCGTCAAAGGAGCGAGATATGGTTTGGGGTATGTCCCCACAGATGATGAGATAAAGATGAAAAAGAACAGTGATCAAGCATTGGCTAAGACAATCCCTCATCTGTATCAATCATTTCCAGTTTGTGAGTACGCCGATCGTGATGACCTTGGGGAAGGGATTTATGGCCTTTTTGAAGAGATAGATGTTGTCATAGAAGACGAGGTCGATCTAGCCGGTATCTGCGATGTTGAGCCTGGAGATCAGCTGCAGAACTGGACTTCTACACCAATCCTGATTCTCCGATCATCTTGGTAGAAGGACATTATCTATGCATGTTTTGAAAAGCAGCGGTAGTTCGGAAGAGGCTCGACACCCACCATTTTAGTTTTCTTTAATTGTTTGAATTTCTAAAATTCCCCCGTGATGTTTAAAAAGGCAACATGGCACTTTGCCATGGCCAAAGTTTCTATTGTTTTCCAGTTTGAACGAAAGCTTCTTTTAATGAAAATTTGTATCTTCTTATTTATTATGTTTTACTTCCCTAACTTTGTCTATTTATGATTTCAGTAATATTAATTTTAAACCTGCCAATGTCATGTCATGTCATGTCACGAGCTGAACGAACAAAATAAGGTAGGTGATGACGAGGGTGAAGAGTACAAAGAGGAAAATGAGGTACCGAAATATGTTGCTGAGGAATTTCGACAGTTTGAAAATCAGCATAAGCCGAATTTGGAAGAAACTGAAATGGTGAATCTAGGAGATCAAGAGTGTGTCAAAGAGTTCAAAATCAGTGTCACTTGAATGAAGCTCAAAGAAAGGATCTGATTCATTTGCTTACTGAATACATTGATGTGTTCGTCTGGGAAGTTAGCGACATGCTAGGGCTGAGTACCAATGTGGTGTCTCACAAGTTGCCGATTAATCCAGGGTTCAGTCCAATGAAATAGAAGGCTCGGAAGTTCAATCCTGACTTAAATTTAAAGATTAAAGAAGAGATCACCAAACAGATCGAGTCTCGATTGGTGGAAGTGACGCAATACCCGACTTGGTTGGTCAATGTTGTTCCGGTCGCCAAAAAAGATAGGAAGATCATAATTTGTGTCGATTACAGGGATCTCAACAAAGCCAACCCCAAGGATAATTTTCTGTTGCCGAACATTCACATTCTGATCGATAACTGTGCTAAACATGAAATGCAGTCATTTGTGGATTGTTACGCAGGTTATCTCCAAATCCTGATGGATGAAAAAGATGCAGAAAAGACCGTTTTATTACGCCTTGGGGTGTATATCATTACAAGGTGATGCCATTTGATCTCAGAAATGCTGGTGCTACTTATATGAGGGCTATGAAGATCATATTTCATGACATGATTCATAAGGAGATCGAGGTGTATGTAGATAACGGCATAATCAAGTCTCGCGATAGTTCAAACCACTTGACGCATTTAAGGAAGTTCTTTGATTGTCTGTGTCGCTACAACTTAAAGTTAAATCCCGCTAAATGTGCTTTTTGGGTGCCGGCTAAGAAGTTGGGATTTATAGTCAGCAGAAGGGGTATTGAGCTCGATCCTTCCATGATTAAGGCGATTCAAGAGTTACCTCCTCCGAAGATGAAAAAGAAAGTGATGAGTTTCTTAAGGAGGTTGAACTACATAAGTTGGTTCATAACTCAATCAACTGTGGTGTGTGAGACTATCTTCAAGCTGTTGAAGAAAGATGCTTTGACAAAGTGGACTGAAGAATGTCAGACTGCTTTGGATGCTATCAAAAACTATTTGTCCAATCCACCGGTATTGGTGCCTCTGCGAGAAGAAAGCGCACTATTCCTATATTTGTCCGTCTCAGATAATGCATTTAGATGCGTACTTGGCCAACACGACGAGACATGGAAGAAAGAGCGAGCAATTTATTACATAAGCAAGAAGTTCACTCCGTACGAGTCTAGTTATACTCTTATGGAAAGGACATGTTGTGTTTTAACTTGGATTGCCCAGAAATTGAGACATTATTTGTCTACTTATGCCACATACATCATTTCCAGGATGGACCCATTGAAGTATATTTTCCAGAAGGCGATGCCGACCAGAAAGCTGGCTAAATGACAAATGCTTTTGAGTGAATTTGATATGTGTATGTGACTCAGAAGGCGATAAAAGTACAAGTCTTGGCTGATCACCTCGCAGAAAATCCTGTCGATGAAGAATATGAACCGCTCAAGACTTATTTTCCCGATAAGAAGGTGTCGTTTGTAGGTAAAGATATTTATGAGGCGTACCTTGGTTGGAGAGTATTTTTCGATGGAGCGGAAAATCACCAAGGAAGATGTATTGGAGCCGTTTTAGTGTCAGAATCTGGTCAACACTATCCCATGGCAGTTAAGCTCCGATTTAATTGCACGAACAACATGGTTGAATATGAAGCTTATATTCTTGGTTTGAAAATGTCCATCGACATGAATGTCCACGAGTTGCTGGTTATTAGAGTTCAGATCTGTTGATTCATCAGGTTTAAGGAGAATGGGTTGTGAAGAACCCAAAGATTACGCCATACGTGCAGTATACACAGAAGTTGTGTAGAAGATTTCATAATATTGAGTTCATACATACTCCCAGAATACAGAATGAGTTGGCCGATGCTCTTTCCACCAACGCTTCAATGATTAAACATCCAGATACTGATTATATTGACCCTTTGGATATAGAGCTGAAAGAACATACAGGCCATTGTTCATATATTGAAGCGGAACCAGATGGTTTGCCGTGGTATTTTGATATCAAGAAGTATTTGGAGTTTGGGATTTATCCTAAGAATGCGACATTTAACCAGAAGAAATCGATACGCCATATGGACCTCAACTTCTTTCTAAGCGGAGAAATCATTTATAGGAGGACTCCAGATTTAGGTCTTCTCAGATGTGTAGATGTTGTGGAAGCTGCGAAGTTTATCGAACAGATACATGCTGGTTTTGTGGTACGTACATGAATGGACTCACTTTGGCAAGGAAGATCCTTCGAGCCGGTTATTTCTGGATGACTATGGAGAATGATTGCTGTAAGTTTGTGCAGAAATGTCATAAATGTCAAGTGCACGGTGATTTAATCCGAGTGCCACCTCACGAACTCAATGTTATGAGTTCACCTTGGCCGTTTTTAGCTTGGGGCATGGATGCCATCGGTCCGATAGAGCCAGCCGCCTCTAACAGACACAGGTTTATTTTGGTTGTCATTGACTACTTCACTAAGTGAGTGGAAGTAGCCTCGTACAAGTCGGTGACCAAGAAAGTTGTAGCTGATTTTGTTTGCAACAGTCTGATATGCAGGTTTGGAGTACCAGAATCCATCATTAGTGATAATGGTGCAAATCTCAACAGTCACTTGATGAGAGATATATGTGAGCAGTTTAAGATTACTCACCAAAACTCAACCGCCTATCGTCCTCAAATGAATGGAGCCGTAGAAGCTGCCAATAAGAACATCAAGAAGATTCTAAGAAAAATAATTGACAATTATCGAGCTTGGCATGAGATGTTGTCATATGCTTTATTGGGTTACCGAACGACTGTGAGAATGTCGATTGGAGCTACCCCATACTTGCTAGTGTATGGAACAGAAGCAGTCATACCTGCCGAAGTTGAGATACCTTCCTTGAGAATCATCCAAGAAGCTGAATTAAGTAATATTGAGTGGGTCCGCAAGCGGATTGATCAGTTAACCTTGATTGATGAGAAGAGAATGATTGTCGTTTGTCATGGTCAACTATATCGACATAGAATGATTTGCGCTTTCCACAATATAGACAGAGCCAAAATTTTTGAAATTGGTCAATTGGTCCTTAAACGCATTTTTCTTCATCAGGATGAGTACAAGGGAAAATTTGAACCAAATTGGCAAGGACCTTACATGGTTCGCAAAGTATTATCTGGAGGTGCTTTGGTCCTGTCGGAGATGGATGGCACCGCATGGCCGAAACCGATCAATTCAGATGATGTCAAGAGATACTATGTGTGAAGTTTCAGTTTGAGTTTATGTCATTTATTGTAATAGTTCTATTTACTTGTATTGGCTTTGTTTAAAATTTTATCCCTTTTGTAATGAACTACATTTGACCTGAATTCTTAAGAATGAGATACATAGGCGGCCTATGTCCGCCTCGGTCACCCCTTTTATCCCTTTTAATCTTTCTTTGTATTTGAACTACGTTCGACCTAATTTTTCGAGAATGAGATACGTAGGCGGCCTATGTCGGCCTCGTTTGGTTTCTTTGTAAAATTTCTTATTATTGTTAACCTTTGAGGGGGAACTACGTTTGACCTGATTCCTGCCTCAACGGTATACGTAGGAGCCACAAGGGTTCGGTCATATCTCCCGTAAGATTTCTATTTTTCTCTTTACAATAGAAATTGGGACAGAATTTTTGAGAGGGACTCAAAAATTCTCAAGAAAAAAGATTTTCCTCAACAGAACAAGACTGAAGTTACTTTGAGATTAGCAACTGGGATAGAATTTTAGAGAGGATCTCAAAAATTCCGCAATTTGTTCACCGACAATTAAAGATAAGCCAAGACAGTTAACTGTGACAGAAATTTTGAGGATACCTCAAAATTTCAACATTGGTTTGTCGACAGTCTAGAGTGACTCTGAATACTCACAGCGAATAATCAGATAGACCTCCAAGCATCAGACTCAAAGAAGTTCGCTAAGCCTGACGTGACATGATACTTGGCAGTAGCCTTGTTTCACAATACTACTTTTTAAAGATTTATTTTTCTTAAGATTTTCCCTTTATGTCCCATTTGTTTTGGCATATAATATTTTGTCTTATCTACCAAGAGTCGGGAGATCAGAAAATCAACCGGAGATAGAAGGACAAGGAGCATACAACTGAAGAAATCGACACAGATCAACTCGTTTTAAAACTAATGATTTTTCTGTGAATGCAGGTTTATAGGTTTACTCTGAAATCAGCAAATTCCTCCAAATCAATGAATGTGGAGAAGTCAAGGGGGCGAAGAGATCCCAAAATTAATAGTTGTTCGGTGGATGCAGGAATTATTTTATATTATTTATATCAGAGACCTTGGAACATGAACAACACTGTTTCATCCAGTTCCCAACAATATGAAGTCTATAATGAAGATTACAACTATGCTCAAAGATGAATCAAATGAAAACCCTGGAAAAGACATTTTACGGTTTTTATCGAAGACGTCATCTGCATCATATTATCTGACATGATAGTATCACTACCCGGAGGGTCATTTTATTCGTGTTATCGATTGAGATGACACACTACCCTGAGGGTCGTTCTACCATATTATTAATTGAGACAATATCATTATCCTGAAGGCGCCCAGAAGATCATTATGTTGCTCGATTCTTAATTTGGTATCGAAGATGGCATCAAGAGAAAAATATCATGCATTGCAAGAAAAGTCATGCATCGCGAGTTGATATTTATGCATCGCAAGAAGACAGTCATGCATCGCGAAAGATCATGCATCGCTAGTTAATATTCATGCATCGCCAAAATCATGCATCGCGGAAAGTCATGCATCGCGAGAAGATATTCATACCTCACAGATAATTATGCATCGCGAGAAGACATTCATGCCTCGCAAAAAATCATGCATCGCGGAAAATCATTCATCGCGAGTAAATATTCATGCATCGCGGAAAGTCACGCATCGCGAAAAGATATTCATGCCCCACAGAAAATCATGCATCGCAGTAAGATATTCATGCATCGCGAGAAAATATTCATGCATCGCGGAGAATCTTGCATTGCGAGTTGATATTCATGCATCAAGGAGATATTCAGGCATCGCGAGAAGATATTCATTCATCGCGGAAAATCATGCATCGCGAGTTGATATTCATGCATCACAAGAAAGTATTCATGCATCGCGGAAAGTCACACATCGCGACAAGATATTCATGCATCGCGAAAAAGTCATGCATTGTGGAGAAGAAGTCATGCATTGCGGGGAAGAAGTCATGCATTGCAAGAGAAAATTCATGTATCGTGGAAAAGTCATGCATTGCAGAGAAGAATTCGTGCATTGCAAGAGATATTCATGCATCGCGAAAAAGTCATGCATTGCAGAAGAGAAATCATGAACTGCAAGAGAAAGAAATCGTGAATCCCAAGAGAAATGTTTACCCCTCAACATCAACCACATCCTTTTATTTTGACAAGAGTGAACACCACGAGAATCATCGAAGACGACATTATGAGAAATATCAACACTGCATTAGCTTTCATTTATTTTGACATCAAATGAAGAGTACATTGAGGATTATATTGCAAATATAAGATATAAGCTTTATTTGCTCTACGTCAAATCGATCAAGTTGACGTCAAATATTGAAGGAGAGCAACTAAGTGTCAACAAGGTAAAAGGCACTGTCTCCCAGTTGAATTGCATTTTTATGCTAATGAAGTTTATATCAGTATTTGTTGAGAGCATCCGAAGGATGAATTCTCAAACCAAACCACAGGTGCAGACAACATCAAAAGGATGCATCACAACGTGGAACTTTTTCTTAGCAGCGAACTGGACATAGTCCGAAGAGGAGTGTTAAACTATTAGGACGCGAGCAGAGGAGCAACTTTCACCACAATCAAACCACACCCCTATTTGAGGCATGTGGGTTTTTCTTTAGGTTCCCTGGTTTCAATTTTGCATTCGGAAATTTTGATATTCTGCTGAAAGCAAGTTTCCAATCTAAGTGACATACACCAAGAGTTTTGGAAATTATGTCCGTGTAAATTCGTACCTATGAATGTGAAGAGCTCCACCTTCATGGCTAAGAGGTTGCAAGCCTCTTTTTCATACTCGACTTTATTTGTAACTCTTCCAGAAGCAAAGGTTATCCAACATAATGGATTTCCTTTTCAACCAGTCGAGTCGAACTACAAACAACATGATTCCTAAGGTTTAAGGATATGTAGACGAGCTCAATGTCGAAAACTTGACTGTATTCCAACATTCACTCTTAAATTAATGTTCCCTCCATAATTCTATATCGATATGACTTTTGAATTCTTTAAAAATTATGCGTCAAATTAAGCATATCGAACTACAAGTGGCCTGAATTCTCATATTGCCTGAGATATATAGGAAGCCCATTTTCAGGGTTTGGCCATAATTCCTAAGTCCGAACCAAATCCTTTTTCCAAAAGATGAGTATGTGGTCGGTCAAAATCAAATTAAGTCAACTTCATTTTCCTCGAATTTCTTGCATCAATCCAAGTAAAATGAAGGACAGTTGTTGACACCCAATTTTGACTCTCCTCGATATAAATTAATTCATGAGCTTTCTTAAAATTTGAACGAGGTGACATAATTAACTTTATAAAAATCATAAATGTTTTTCAAGTCATTTTAAAGTAGTTTTAGTCGATTTTTATAGTTTTGAAGCGATATGTACTTTTACATGTTTTTGTATAATTGATTTATTTTTACGCAATATTCAAAACATCGTCTCTAAAAGATTTCAATTTTACTCAACACTTTATAAAATTCATTTTGTGTCTAAATTAGTATCTTATGTTTGATACTTAGTCTATATTTGAGTTAGTTATTTTAGCTTGTTTAATAAAATTAAAAAAAAAAAAAACTCGTTAATTAATTGATATTAATTCGTCTCATTTTAATTTTATTCAAATTCCCTAAATTGAATTTAATATGATTATTTTCTTAAATCCGAAAAATAGCCCATTTCCCTAAAACTATCTGAAACCGTTTTGGGCCCGTTTTTCCAAAATTTTCAGCAACCCCAGCAGCCCATCCTCTTCCCAAAAAGAGAGTACCCAATTCTTAATTCAGCTTCCCCGCCCTGACCCATTTTTTCCAATTCAAAAAAGAAAAGATGTCAAATCCTTCGTTGTAGAAGATGTCTTCACGCCCAACTTCAACGAGAATCAAACGGCATCGCGCGTGAACGGCAAAACAAATTTGTACGCGCCTCACCACTCCTCACGCCAAAAGAGACAAGTCACAGCGACATCAAAATACACAGCAACTCGGACAATAGCAGCAACGGCACTAAACAGAGTCAAGTCGCACAACTTTTGTTGGTGCGATTGTCGGCTACAGCAGCGCCTAGTCGTCCTTGCACGTCCTTGGTGGCGTGAGATGATGCCACGTCGAGCTTCAAGGATGATAGGCTCATCCCAATCGTCCATCCGCCTTCCCGTTTCGAAATGGTTTCAGCTTCAGATAAAGTTGGTCACCCCCTTTTTGGTGAAAGTCTTCCTTTTGATTTTTGAATTTTGGGACTTGGTCGGGGCTCTTGCCCGAATTCTCCCTCCTAATCGAAACCCTAATCCCCTCCTATATAATCATCTCATCTTTTACTGTGTTAGAGGGGGGAATTTTTTTATATAGAGTGTAGGATAAATTTTGAAAGCCAAGTCATAAAAAAAAAGATACAGAGAGTTCTTGTTTCTTCTTTATAGTTTTTTATTACAGTGATACTGCTTAAGACCTTGTGGGCCGCTTTTTGATTGGGAAGAAAGTAAATATCTTCTATCGAAAGTTTGGTTCGAATTTCTGATCTATTCGCTTGCATCGAAGGTCGATTTTTTGGTGGTGGAATCGCCGCACATTATGTTCATTGGATGTCCCATTTCGCTGCCCCGAATAAGGTAAACTACTCGTAATCTCTTGGGTTTCTTTCTAATTACTTGCGTCGACTGAGCATGTAATCTGGTATAGAATCTAAACATGAGCTTGTGTGATGTATTCAAAGTTGTGTTGTTCTTGTTGGTCTCTTTTCTTTAAAGCATTTGTTCATATTCTTTTTTTTTCTTTTCTCTTTGTTTAAGTGATTTAATGTTCGTTTAAGCTCACATCGTTGGGTTTTGTTTTCTCCAAATTTGTCGATGTTGCTCATTGTACGTTTATAAGGTCTGCTTCGATGAAACCATTTGTTCTTGAACTAATTTTTTATGTTCAAATCCTTGTACTGCTTAAATCAATAAAGTTTAATTCTATTGTGGTTGTCTTGTGACATAATGAATTTCCTTTTTGTTTGGTCTAGTCCACTGTTATTAGATGTTATCTTCATCTAGTCAAGAGTATTGCATAATGTTTACATTTTCATTTTGTTTGGAGTAAAACGTGAATAATCCTTGACTTTCAAATGAGTTTAGAGTCTAGATTAGGACTGTTCTCGTTTAATGCTAATTTCCTAAGATCGTAAGGCGATTTCGCTTCATATTTGTGTGTGATGTCTTTGCCTAATCATGTTCTGCCTTTCTCTTCGCATTTTATATGTATCCATGTCTAATTATGTTTAGATGCAGTGTATTAATTTGAGAAATAGTTTTGCTTGGCTCTGTTTAGTCACAGCATATTTTGTTTCCTTATACTTTATTTCCAGTGAAATGACTTAGTAGAGTCCCTGCAAGTTTTTTTCTTTGCTTTAAAATAACATTTTGCTATGGCTTTCGACCTTTGTTGTTTAACATGATAGATTAGTGTCCTTAGAATTCATTTAAATAGAGCCGGTTAGGCCAAAGTGTGGGATGTCTTATTGGCTATATATTCAGTTTGATCTTCTTCTCAATATTTTGATTCATTGTTGGTTAACGTATAGGCCTTCCTGGAAGATAAGGTGTTTATCCAGTTTATATGTGTATATATGCGCTATTGTCTAGTATCTTAATTCGCGTATCGATTTTGCCATTTTCAGCTTGATTTATTTGATTTTCTATGGAGTCATATGAGTCGTCTTGACTCGAACTTCTTAAGTGGCTCTTGATTTTAATCAAATTCCGTTTATCCAAGTTATATTTTTTTTTGTTGTTTATTTACTTCCTATGCTAATCTTTGCCATCATTTTATTGCATGTAATATAACCCGAGTCATTGTGGATTCTCCCTTTGCCTTTATGAGATGAGTCGCAAAGGCTCGACTCCTTCTGCCGAGTCAGCCTTAAATTGACGTACAGGTTTAGAAGTCGGAAGATTCCGAAATAAATCAACATTCAAAGATTTTGGACCATGAAGCCCATTTTTTTTGTTTATTATTACTTTTTATTATGATATTATGTTATTATTGGGCCTAAGCCTTGTCGCTTTGTATTATTATTTGCGTAGTTTAGGACAGGTACAAATTGAATGGATCAAAATCCCAAACAAATGGGTCCAAATACCAGTCCAGGCGGACAGAAATCGGATTTGGACCCAACTCTCTCTCTCTCTTTCCTTTTACTTTTCGTCTATTTGATTGTCGATTTCTTCTATTAGTTTTAAGTTAGGAAATTTCAAATCCCCGCAAGACGCCACTTCGTCTAAATCGCTTAGTTAAATCAAATAAACAAATTTAAAATAAATTTTCAATCTCAATTAGATAGTAAAATTGATACTTCATCTTCAGACGACTTTATATAATTTTTATATCAAAAATAAGTTAGACGTTTCCGCCAAACAAGTTAGTTACCGGAAAACCGTGAACTCCCTTTAAGTTTTGAAATCGATTTTCTGTTTAAGTCCTTTGAAAACCAAGTTTTCTTGATTTTTGTTCAAAAATTAAGTGGCGACTCTAAAAAGTCAAAAACTTTATAAAATATATTTTCCGAAAATGTAAAACTCATCCTAAAGTTTTAAATTAAACATTCTAAACCACATAAATATTCTTAAAACTTGTATGTGAGATACCAACTTTACAGAAAGGGAACTATATAATAATTAAACGATGTTGGCTTTGTTTGGATGTGTCTACATCTGTATTATTGCTAATTGATTGTATTTCATTTAAAAATAATGTTAGGGGAGGAGACACTAAAGGTAAAAACAATAAACACCTACTTCAAGATCATAAATGTACAAGAGAATATTATAACAAATTTACATATTATTGGAGAATTCAAATATATATATATATATATATATATATAATAGGATAGGTGATAGCGTCAACGTGTCAGTGCCACATTTAATATTTAAATTTTATTTTTTAAAATTTTTATTAAAAAAAAAAGAAATATGATTATTTTTTTAAAAAAAAAGAAACAATGTCATCAATTAATTATTTTCTAGACTAACTACTTCAAATTGAAATTTAAAATTGGAATTGATATTAAGAAAAGATTTAACAGTTAACAACTTCCTCCTACGCAACCCTTTAATTGTGTCAACTGTAATCTAAACCACAAAACCACTTACTTCATAATTCATTTCACACTTATGTCAAGTTTCTGCATTGTTGAAACAGATCTCTGATTGTATGGGAATATAATGATGCAAAGAGGTTGCATTGATTGCATTACAACTAAAAAGACTTGATTGTTTTGAATGGTTGCATTAGGAGAAAGTGGCAATTGTTTAATTAGTTGTAACATCATCAAAAGGAACATATTCTTTTTACATCTAATATAATGTAGCATGTCTTTTTGATAGTATTGTATTAACACCAATTATAGGATGATACATTTAAGTAGATGCAGTTTAGGATAAAAACAACACTTAATAAGAAATGAATAAGGCAGTTTAAAATAAAAAAAATGAAGATAAGTTTAAACTGAAAAAATATAACCGTACCATTTTATTCGTTAAAAATAATCCCACGTTTTAATTATAAATATAAATATTATTTAAATTGACATTAGCCCACTCTCTCTATTATGAATATCTAAACGCAAAAAAAAAGCTTTTGATCAAGTAGTTTTTTCTTACAATCGTCAAATTCGCTCTTTTTTCTTCTTATTTTGATAATGGTCAAATTTGTTCCTTTTTCTTCTTATTTTGATAATGGTCAAATTCATTCTTTTTTCTTCTTAGCGATGGAAGAATTGAAAAACAATAAAAGCATTCTGTAGATATGGATTCAACGGTACTTTTTCTTTTAATTATAATTAGTATATTCAAATTGAATTTAAGAATTTAAAGTTACTCCATATCAGTGCTTCATGTTGGAGTCCTAAAAATCTGTAACCATAAATCAATGCATGTTTATACCTTTTCTTCTTTCTT
This sequence comes from Solanum sitiens, assembly GCA_016801875.1. Taxonomy (NCBI): domain Eukaryota; kingdom Viridiplantae; phylum Streptophyta; class Magnoliopsida; order Solanales; family Solanaceae; genus Solanum; species Solanum sitiens. Next base: position 197,638 of record JABWTJ010000044.1, on the reverse strand, counting down.
TTATTTGATTTATGTAAGAATTTTATATTAATTATATAAACTAAAAAATAATTTATAATATATATACGCATCATTTATAATATATACACTACTGTTACAAATTATTTGCATATGAATAATTTTTAAAATTTTATAATCAAAAATTAGGAAATAATATTTTAAGCAAAAATCTGGAAAAATTATGAAAAGGTAATAATTGAAAGTAATACTAATTTTAAATACAAAACATGCCTAAATTTGTGCCACACTTTACTATTTAATATTTATATTTATTTTCATTTGATTTTCTTTTTCTTGAAATAATTCATAACACCAAGTATTTTAATTTATAAATGGTAAATACAAAAAAACAATTAACAAACAAAATTATAATAGTACACACTCTAAAATAGCTTTATCGCAAAAAAAATAAAGTTACGCTTCTTTTTTTTACCCTATTTTATTGAAAATTAAGAACTATCAATTTTATCTCCTACATATGTTAAATTGATTTGTTTATCTTTAAATTAAGATAGATTTTTTAGTTTTACTTTACTAATTTTTATTAATTGAGTAAGTTTAAAATTTGTCTTATTGTGTTTATTATTTTAAATATTGACATATGTAAAAGGACAAGACAATGATGAATAAATCCGTGTAATTAAGATAACTGATCAAAGAAACATTATGCCTTCAGTTATTGAAAAATGTCATTATATGTGAAGCCGCATTGAACATATAACAAATTAATTTTGATTTTACTTGGTTATATGTGGAATATTATGTGTGTTTCCAAATTTCTAACTAAACACAATTTCAATTAGATTTATCAAAACAATAGTTTCTTATAGTTATTATTGACCACTGATTAATAATATGTTTTTTTTTATATTTAACATGCAATATCTATAATCTTTTGTGCTTTATTTTATTCTATCTATTTCAAAATATATACTTTAATGGTTAACTTTAGTTAATTTTGTAAAGTACTTTCAAAATTGATTGTGCTATCAATTTATTTTTGCAAATGTTCATGATGCATTCAAATCAATAGACTTTTCCGCAAAAAGACACTTACAATATATAATAATGTATGTCGATTATGTAATTTTTATGAGCAAAAAGACTGTGAATATTAAAAAAACAAAATTATTTTATGCTTTTTTTTGTGAGTTATCTTTTTTCAAGTAACAATGTTCATAATAAATTAGTATTTAGTTTTTTCTACATGCAGCTACGTAGTCATGTGAATGTTTTTTTAAAAACTAATTTTAAGTGGGTAAAAATAAATAAAACATGAAAAATATATATATAACTGCACTGTTGCTAAAATTTAAGAGCAACATATTTACATAAATCTAAACACGAACCAATTTAATTATTTTCTATAAATATATTTTCACAAAATATCTGATAGATATAAAAACGTTAATGCTACAATTTAGAATTGTGTAGCGAGAGAAACAAGGAGATATTGTTATTTTGTTTCTACTAATTAATTAATAAAATAATATCAAAATTATTTAAATAATTAATTTTAAATATGAATTTGAATTTTAAAAAATAAGTAACCGATCTTATCCTGAAAGCACCTTCTTTTTAGTGGCTAAATAGTAGTTTTTTTGCTTTTCCCTTTTCTTTATTTTCTATATTTATATTTATCTAAATTAATAGTATAATCATTAAATTGTATTTAAAAACAATAACAATATATGGTGAAAGTCATTATAGAATTATTGTTAGAAATACAAATGCAAATTTTGATGCCTTTCATATTTGGTACATATCAAAAATCAAAGTTGAAAAAATAAATGTAAAATTTTAAAAATGTTCTTTACTTTGTAGCATTGAAAAGTAGAAATTTTTGTGTAATCAAAATATTTTGGATTTGTACAATAAATATATCATATATCTTTCACTTTGTAATTAAGGTATTGTAGTTTAACAATTTATCTATATTATCTGCTTTAACATTTTTTAATTTTTTTTTAAAATTAAAATATACAATACAATTTTCAATTTTTTTTTAGTTTGAATTTTAAGATAAGTACAATCACACATAATATGTGTTTAGCGGAGAAAAGTTCAAATCAATAATTTCTCATTCACATTCATATATTTTCTGATAAAATTCAAATTCAAATTTAAAATATTCAATAGATACTTTGAATAAATCCAATATAGTGGTTGTATTAATTAAGATTACTTCTACCTTTAAATTAATTTTCTGTTATACCTTTACACAAATTTAATAATATATATATATATATATATATATATATATATATATATATATATATTAGCATGTCATTTAATGTTTGATCAAAATAAAATAATAACAAAATTAATGGTATATTTAGAAAATATTCAACATAAATTAAAACTAAAAGCATAGATAATATATCTAAAGATATAATAGTAATACAATAAATTAAATCGTGTGCTCATAATATTAATTAATGTTTTACTATAATGTATTGAATATATTATTAAGTGCATAATACATTTTATTATTTATTTTAAAATTATAAATTTATTACATTTTAAACTATTCACGCAACGCTCGAGCACGTATACTATTATATATAATAGAAGAGGTACTTATGTGTCAGCACCATAAAAAATAGTAATTTTTTTAATTAAAATAATAATTATAAAAAATTATATTTACTAAATAATTATTTAAAATGACACGTATCATTTTAAAACTTCCTACTACTCCACAAGTTTAATAAAGTATATCAGTTTTTTTAAAAATTAATAATAATTAAAATTGTTCTAAAAATATGCTTAAAATGTTAGATTCCATTTTTTGTGGAAAGAGAAATTTAAATACCTTAAGATATAATAACTTAAATATGGTGATTAACGTGTGTGTTTGATTCCCTTTTTTGAAAAATATTTTAAATTAGTTAAACTTTACTATTTTAAAATTAACATCTAATAAATCATTAAATTATAAACCCGGTAAATTTCTTTCAAAATTCATTACTTAAATAATATTATATCAGATTTTTTCTTATTTACATTTTAAAATAAATATTTTTTTAGAGAATCAAAAAATTAAACCAACAACAACAACAACAACAACAACAACAATAATAATATAAAGTAACTATCCAACTCAGTAGGGAATTTTAAAAATTAAAACTTTGTTATAAAATAATATATTGTAGATGTCCACTACATAAAATGGTTATTACATTACTTCCCTCCATTACGAAGATAATCCACTACACCAAGAAGTTACTACATTACTTCCCTCCATTATGAAGATAACCTCCACCTTTATGATAATTATTTTTGTAACCTTTCACCTCCATAACCTCCTTCTTTATATTCATGTTTAATGTCATGTTTATGACTAACCTTCTGTATGTCTATATGTTACACTATAAATATAGGCATAAATCTTTCACCTCCATAACCTCCTTCTTTATATTTATGTTTAATGTCATCTTTATTACTAACCTTTTGTATGTCTCTATGTTACACTATAAATAGAGGCACAAGGGTTCCTATTATATACACTTGAAGATTTGATGAATAATTTGAAGAATAAGAAATGCTCTCATCTTTTGTCTTCATATTTCTATTGTTTTATCTTTTATATTTCTTGTCTTATTTTGCTTTAGTTTTACAACACGTTATCAGCATGAGTTGCTCATCCTCCGTCAAGAATCAATGGTAGGTGCCTTTTTTTTTTTGATGAATTATCCTAGTAATTCTTCATGCAAGGTATACTTCATAATTTTTCGGTTGCATGGTATACTTCATATCTTATATATAATTTGTACTAACAAAGCTTGTTTTGTAGTTATTCTAAAATGGTTAGTAAATTATAATTATCTTCATAACAATGTTGAGAGAGACTTAAAATGTTTAAATTTGTTTTAACTTGGGACTTTTATATGATTCTAACATGTTGTTCAAATTAATTATTTTTTTTATTTATCTTGTATATTAAGTAAAGTTCAGATTATATTTATGATTTTCGATAATTATTTTTTTGGTAATACATTTGATTTGTTAAGGCATTAGTTGAGGGTAAGACGGTGAATTCAAGTTCCACTGCACCAAGTGGTAACATATCAAGTTAAAGTCTTGGTGCATCATGATAATAAGAAGTTGGGTTCAAGTCCCATTGAATTATGACCAAAGGTGTCTTTATATGGGTAAGACATTGGATTTAAGTCCTAATGCACTATAATGATGATATGATAATGACTAACATAAAGTTTTATACTTTTGACTGAAAGTCATGGAATTTATCCAATTAATTTGTTCCATTCTCTTATGTGAATGTGGTAGCAGTGTATTAATATGTCTGAAAAATGACAAGTGATTGAATGTATAAATATGGGTATGGTAAAATGTTAATGGTCATCATTGTAGTAATTAAAGGAAGAACATTATGGGTTCTTAAGATGTTCCTTCAAATGTGAAGGTAATTTTGTCCATTAAAATTGTATGAAAGGTTATTGGACACATTGTTTCTTAAGATGATCCTTCAAATGTGAAGGTAATTGTTAAAAGTAAATTTTATCCATCAAAGTGGTATGAGAAATTGGGCACATTGTTGTTGTTGCAATCCAATTTAAAAAGTTCTGTAAATCCTCCATGAAAATAAATGAATACAAAGTGGTAGTACATTTGATATATTTGACCTCTTAAAGTGATGTTGAGGTGAGTTACATAATCCCAAAACATGACAATGAGTTTATAACAAAAACTTATGGAACATGTACAAATGGTTATGGCTCATTTCTTGAAGAAAATGAGACTTCTGTTTTTATGGATAAGAACATGTTCGTGTATTGTTGAATGACGGTCACATCTAACCTCTACGGGAGGTTTGAGAGATTGAAAGAAAATCTTTTGACATAAATAGTTACTTTGGTCATATATAAACTTTGAATACTACACAAATATTGTGGTATATTTTAAAATGAACTATTGGAGGACAAAAGAAAGAAATAAATATTTTCTGTAAAGGTTGTGACCATGATCAAAATAAATGTTGTTGTGTGGCAACACAAATTTTTCATTGGTTATGAAGAAATAAGTCTTGAATGTAATAATTTTAATCATGACAATAATAATAAAAAAATCTCCTTGAAGAAGATGGTCACCATAAAAATGACATTGTGAAAATTGTGGTAGTACACAAAATTAATTGATAGTTACTATTTGGAGGAATGAAATTATTCATAATATTGGGTTTGTAGTAAGTCTCAAAAGAAACTTTTAGGTGTCGAAAGAATTAAAAACAAATATTATATTGAGACTATAAATTATGGGAAGATTCAATATCTTAAAATTACTACAACAAAAGTGGATCATAAATATTATGTATAAGACTACCCAAATTTTTTTCTCTTGTTTGTTGTACACAAACATGGACATGATGATGGAATCACATAAACTAGAAATTTACTTAAAATAAATATCAGTTGGCATAATCGGTTGGACATTCCGATTCAAATGTGATGCAAAATAAATTGAGAATTCACATGGCTATATGTTGAAGAAATAAAAGATTCTTCAAGAATTCTCTTTTGTAGCTTGTTCTTGTGATAAATGATCATTGTACCAGTTAAGGTTGGGATTGTATCCCCTAAAATTATTTGGAACATACAAAAAGGTGAATATGTGTCCGTTCACCAGCCATGTGGACCACTTACTATTATGATTTAATAGATGCATCTATGGTATGGTCACATGTGCATTTGTATCAACTTACAAATTGATTTTTGTAAGGTTGTTTGCTCAAATTATCAAATTAAGAGCACAGTTTCAAATTATGAAGTCATGTTGATAATACTGGTTGGTTTAGCAAAAATTGTATGCCTCCAATTATAGCTAGACAATTGATTATGACAAAAAATCTCTCAAATAAAATTTGGTGTGAGATGATTGTATTTAACATGTATGCATCAAGCCAACAAGGTTCTCCCAACACAATTGGTTTAGGGTCAGGAACCAAATAATTTTCATCTAAAAATTTGATGAGCGCACATATAATTTTATTGCTCCACGCACCAAGATGGATCCCCAAATGAGGTTGGGGGTGAATGTTAGATGTCCTAACATTAGGGGGAGATATGTGTAGCAACTGAAAATTATGTGTGGGGTGAATTATCTAGATCCTCGTTAAAAATATGTGAACTTGAAGTTCAAGAGATAATTCATTTCCAAAATTTTGCAAGTAATTTGAGATGTATTTGCGGACCCAATATTTTAATTAAGCTGCAAATGCTCCAATAAATAGTCATTGAAGGACAGAGTCTATGGTACGCTAGAAGCGTGATAGACCAATCGATTCCAAATGTACAACTCCTTGATAAAGGAGAGGAGCAAATTATCAAAATGATTATTGATAATAAGGTAAGTTTTTGAAAGAGCACTATGACATAACACTTCATAAAACCTTGGCGAAGGTTCAAATACCTGAAAATGATGAAACATGAAGAGATCTCGATAAGTTATGTCATATTGGAATCGAATCAAAATGGTCATCGACGATATATTTGATATGAAGTAGCACTCAATGCTATAAATGATACAACGATCTTAAATTTGAATCAGTCATATAGTGTGGACAAAAATGATTAGTCAAATAATATACACTATTCAAGTATATTTTATTTCACTTAGAAAAGTGATGTTTTTGAACTTATAGTTCATAGATCAAAATATATGCCAGTAATTAGAAATGAATCATTGTGCGAAAGTATAACCGTAAGATATAAAGTACGGTTTGTGCCTCGGGGAATAAAGAGTTTTCACAAAAATCCTAACATTATTAAATGGAGATATATTCTCTAGTGGTGGATGCAATAAGATTTATTTCAGTATGGCAATATATGAAATACTTTAATATGAATAATGATTGATTATTATGTCTAACTTGACGATGAAGGTTAAATGAAAATCTTTGAAGGATTTAAAGGTGTTAAAGCAAATCCACTGAGTACCCAATGATTTTGAAACTGCTTGACACAAAAAAATAATCTTTTTGATCTCATGAAAATGATTTAAAATGTCATGTATTAGTGCAATTGGTGCACTTACATATTGTTGGTTATGCAAATGCTAGAAGATTATTTGATGTACATAACGAAAGTTATGTGAAAAGATTGTCATAATATCATTTAAGTTATGACAAGAAACTACAAAATAAGTGACTACGCATAGAAGATGTGTGATTTTCTTTGAGAAGAAAAGATGAGCTTCAATAAAATTGAAAGGATCAATCTCCCAGTCAGAAATGATTTGATTATGTAGAATCAGAATATTTATTTGATCCCCCCATAAAGCTCGATCGCAAATGGACTATTTATTTACATATGAAGGTAAAACAATATCTTGGCATTCAAAGAATCAAACATTGGTAACCACTTCTTCAAATCATGCAGAAATAATATTGATCTATGAAGTAAGTCGGGAGTGTGTTTGGTTGGAATCATGATCTTTCATATTCAACAAATATGTGATTTTCCTTTGGCAAAGGATATTCCATCCATTATATACGAAAATAATATTAAAGGGAGGATACAATCAAATGAGATAGGACAAAGCATATTTCATCAAAAGTATTTTTTACACGTGATCTTCAATAAAATAGTGAGATTGATGTTCAAAGACTCGTTCAAGTAATAATCTTGTAAACTTATTCACTAAAGATTTCCAACATCAATATTTGAGAATTTGTGATGTAAGACTGGAATCCACTGTTTTCAAGATATCAAGTAAAATTTTTATCAGGGGAGAAAAATATGTGTTGTACTCTTTTCCTTAACCATGGTTTTGTCCCAATTGGGTTTTCATGGTAAAGTTTTTAACGAGGCAACATTCAAAGCGAATCAAAAGATATGTGTACTCTTTTTCCTTCACTAGAATTTTTTCCCACAGGGTTTTTTCCTAGTAAGGTTTTAACGAGGCATATTATATATGGACATCCAAGGGGGAGTTTTATAAAATAATATATTGTGGATGTCCACTACACAAAATAGTTACTACATTACTTCCCTCTATTATGAAGATAATCCACTACACCAAGAAGTTACTACATTACTTCCCTCCATTATGAAGATAACCTCCACCTTTATGATAATTATTTTTGTAACCTTTCACCTGCATAACCTCCTTCTTTATATTCATGTTTAATGTTATGTTTGTGGCTGACCTTTTGTATGCCTCTATGTTACACTATAAATAGAGGCATAAACCTTTCACCTCCATAACCTCCTTCTTTATATTCATGTTTAATGTCATGTTTATGACTAACCTTTTGTATGCGTCTATGTTACACTATAAATAGAGGCATAAGGGTTCCTATTGTATACACTTGAAGATTTGATGAATACATTGAAGAATAAGAAATGCTCTCATCTTTTGTCTCCATATTTCTTTTGCTTTATCTTTTATATTTCTTGTCTTATTTTGCTTTAGTTTTACAAAAAACTTCTCATTTTAGTCCTACTTATATACAAATTGAAAGAAATTTATAATTATAATTATTTAAATTATTTCTCTAAAAAAACATAACAATCTGTTTAGTTTACGACAAAATTTCTTCTTTGTTCAATTTTCGTAAAATTATTTTTATTCCGATAACTTAAATTTAATGATAATCATAATAATAAATTATTATGATAATAATATAAAAAACATCCACCTAAATAGGACGTTTTGATGTTATTTTGAAAAATAAAGTAATTATCCAACTAAATAGGGAGTTTTAATACCCCATTACACTCTTACTTCTAAACAAATTGAAAAACTTTTAAATTAAGTTATCTCTTTTTAAAAAACAGTAACTAAACTATATATTTAGTTTAAATTAAATAAATATCTTATTTGCTTTTACTTTCTTAAAATTTAAATCTTATTTTGACAATTAAAATTTTAAAATTCAAAAACTGAATGCCAAACAAATTAAATAAGAAATATGAAAGTTAATTTTTTTTAGATATCTCCATCATTACTTTAAAATTTTGAAATTGATTGTTAAAAAATTAAATAAGAAATAGGTAGTTTAAAAAAAAATTAAAAACAATTTTTCCCAAAATTTTCCCACTTTTATGTAGCTAAAAATTAGGATATGATTAACTATTACATAATTCATTTTAAATTTTAAGCAGTTAAAAAAATAAATAACCGTCGATTTACTAATTTTCAAAAGTTATATAAAACCCTAAATTAACTATTGCAGGAAAAAATGATACTTTAAAACTCCAACAAAGTTTAAACTCATAGCTTGCAATTGTTGAAAGTAATTACTATTCATTATGTGAATGGCTATCGTACTCAGGTAAGTTAACTATTTTACTTAGATAAGTTGTCTGAATACTTTTAGACGTTTCTTTGCTCATCAAAATTGGATTGGAATTAGCCTTTGATTGACAACAAAGTGCATTAATGGCTTTTGTGGGGGGAAAATAGTGCATCAGAGCAAAATTTTAGTCATATTACATGCTTAAAAAACCTTTAAGGACAATAAATTTTTTTCTTAGTTGGCGAAACAAACTTTACATATGTGAAAATCAAATCAAGAAGCATATTATAACAAATTATGATAATTGTCACTCATGCGATCATGAAGAATTAATGGCGACATATGCGAGTGGGAAGATAGAGAAGTAGATATGAAGAGTGCCACAATTGAAAGCTTTGATGAATGTCGTTAAGCCTTGCAGAAAACCAGATGGTTTTCAATTATAGTATTGACTCTTCAGCCATCAAATCTTATAGAGTATGTTATATCTTTTGAGATTTCAATAATCAAGAAGCTTTTTAGATTTTTTCCAAACAAACAATTTAATTGACTGCTTCTTTTTCTTTTTATTCAACTAAACACAATTTTTATGATGATTAATTATAAAGAATTTTAGTTGTCTAAATACATGTTGATTTCTCTGGAGTTAATTTAATTTTTAGAGTTTCAATATTTTGCTCATGTAACAACCCTCATAGTTGTTTTATGAATTTTACCCATTTTTCTGAGTTAACCCCTTTTAATAGTTTTATAAATGATTTATGACTTGTGACAATGAGTGATATAATTTTCAAATTTAATAAATAATTTTTTTTTGTTAGTAATAAAGAAAATAAATGGGTCAAGCCCATAATAATAATAATAATAATAATAATAATAATAATAATAATAATAATAATAATAATAATAATAGGTGAAAGGTTGTCGTTTGCTGTTTGCAGCATTATGCACGAAGCCACGAACAAACAAATAAAAATAAAATAATGCAGAAGAAGAAAAGTTACGCAAACAAGAAAAAGAGAGGAAAAAGAACGGTCAAACTTCATGATTCATATAGGTAAGCCTTTAAATAATGAATTGAGTGTATGCATAAAGGTGATATATTTTTTTAATTTTATATTACTAATATGTTAGAGGTGACAAATTAGTTTTAAAATTTGATTAAGATTGTATTTCTTACTGGTGGGTGTGTCATGTTGGTGGGTTAATGTATACAAGACTATTAATGGCTAAGGTGTTTAGTGGGTAAGGAATGAGGGAGTTATAATTTTGCTATTTGAGTTGGTGAATGGCGGCTGAGTATTATTCAAATGGAAGTGTGATTTAGATGCAATCTGTTTACTTAACTTAGACTGTGATTTGAATTTCTTATAGTTATTATATTATGATTCAAGTTTTGATATATTAAGGTACATAATTGAAAATAAGCGGTAATTTATTATATGATTACTACTAGAATTATGATATTGGAAAAGTTGAAACATAACGCTAGGCTTGAAATTTAAACATATGAGGATTGACATGATAATTGGCATTAAAATTTAGGGAATTTTATTTTTGGTTTGTGTTAGTTTTTGGGTCTAGGCTAGACCTATTGTAATACGAGTGTTGTTAGTTTCGAAAATTTATTGTGATTAATTATTTGAATAGATTGCACTGATTTGGAAGCCTAACAAAAGGGGAAGACTCAAGTCCCGGCGTGATTGTTCGATGAATTGAGGCAAGTAGATTTCTAAACTCTCGTTAAGTGTATGAAATGCGTGTATTTCCTTGTGGTATATGTTTGGAGTAATGGGACTTAGTGGTGGGTTGACTTGTCCACATTGATTAATTCTAACGATGAAAACAAAGGGTAATAAAAGGTAATATGATTAATTATTTGTGTGTGATGTGTTGAGAATGGTACGAGTACCAGTGTTATAAAGGGAAAGTTTATTACTATGAAATGCGGATTGTAATCTGAGAATGTCAAAGCATATGGGCATTAGTTGATATATTACGAACTATATTTATTATGTGCGATTGTGTTCGTTATTGAACCCGTATAATTGTGATAATTGAGGTGATTATATGTCATAGCGACATTTGATTTATTGAGATTTTTCATCATCCCCTTTATTTGATATCATATTGTGCACATGCATTGACATGAGATTTGGTATAAGTAAATGTCTAACACGTGGAGATCATCTATTTTGAGATCAAGTATGATTATAATTTGGGCACGTGGAGATCGTCCGTGCGAGGAATTGATTATGATTATAAGTTGGGCACGTGGAGATCGTCAGTGCTGGGGATTGTTAAATTTTATGATAGTGCGTTGAGATCGTCCGCACAGAGACGTCGAGATCGTCCGTGTCGGTATATGGACCTCGCGAGTCCCCCATGGGTCATGAACTCTCGATGTATTTTCGAGGAGTATCATGTATATGCGGTTGAGACAGAAATTGGTATTCTGAGGCATATCACTTCATGATGTCATATTGCACCTCATCCCGTGACATTCTTCATCCTTGATGAATATGTGTTTTATTGGTGGTTGGGAAGTACTTTATATTTGATTACCTCTATTTGACGAACTTGATCTTGTGTGTTGTTGATATTGTGAGTGCCTTTTTGTGAAAAGTTGTGATTGTTGAATATTGAGTTTGTAGTTGAGGATGTGTAATTTGTTAAAAAGTTTTTCATGATGAGCTGGGTGCTATGAACACTGTGAACTATAAGGTTAGACTGATTTTTATGGAGGTTGTAGTTGTGGAGGTTCGGTTGGTGTGTAAGGAGTACTCGTATTTTATTCCCTTAGCTTGTGTTTAGAAGTTTACTTGTTGGGTACCGTGTGGTTTGGTACTCACCCCTTGCTACTATAATTTTTTTGTAGGTTACTAGCCCGAACGTTGTGATATTTCTCTTCTCCTTGTCTGAGGCTTCTTCGAGATTTGTGAGGTAGCTGTTTGTCATCTAAGCGGACTTTCTTTCTCCTTAGTTATGACCTTGTTTTATTCTAGAAACAAGTTCATTAGAGACTAGCGTTTCTTTTGAATCAATTATAATACTTTAGAGGCTTGTACACGTGACAACCAGATTTTGGAGATATTTGTGAGCTTATTATAAATTTTCCGCATTTTAGTGTAATGATTTTGAGTTTTAGATTGACTTGTCTTAGTGGGATAAAACGAGTGTCATCACATCCATTTTTGGATCGTGACAGCTCATAGAGTAGTATTGAAAGGAAGGATGAACAACATTGGTTCATGCAACGACCCTTTCAGTCGTTTTATTAATTTTAACCATTATTTTTATATTACCTTTTTGATAGCTTTGTAAAAAAAATTATGACTTATAAGAATGGGTGAAATGATTTTCAGATTTAATAAAAGATTATTTTGTTGCTAATAATAATAGAAAAGGAAAATAAATAATAATAATAATAATAATAATAATAATAATAATAATAATAATAATAAAAACTAAAAATATAAGGGCATGTTGTTGCTGTTGTGGACAGCAGCAGTTCACGCAGCCGCCGAGGAAAAAAATTGAAAGGGGTTGGGCGAGAACGACATCTTCTTCCGGTGGATGGAAAATGAATTTTTCTTCAGGTAATGATATTAATCACTCTTAAATCTTTATAGTAGTCAGATCATAATATTGTTATCCACTTGATTGAATTGTGTGAGAAAATAAATAACAAAAAGGGTGTGAGCAGTGAATGCTTTTCGATAAGAATTTGTTTCTCTGTTTATTTGAATCGATAAGTAGCTAATCTAATATTATGTATTATAATATGCTCCTTAAATAAGAAAATCAAAAGGAGTGTAGAAGTTTGTTTTGGAAGTTTTGGTGGGGATAAGATTTGAAGGTCGTCATTAATTGATGACCAAATTCTTGTTCATTTGAAAGATTGAAATTTAGGAAAGAAAAAAATGCTCAGGAGGTTTATACGTTTGGAAAGATGCTCAAGTGTTTGATTTTCTCCATAAACATAAAGGTTACTGTATGTAACTTTATAATAATTTGGATTTTTCTTTTATTTTATTGTTATAATTATTCTAGAAAAATCAAGTGTTGGTACTATTATTATTATTATTATTATTATTATTATTATTATTATTATTATATGAAATTAAATATTGGTAATATTATATTATATAAAAATTATTAGGTTGTATTATTAGGAGAAATTGAAATTTAACCCTAGGCTTGAAAACGTGAAAAATATGATAATTGACATCAAGATTTAGGAACTTAATCATAAGTGAATTTTTGGGTCAAGGATAAACACATAGTAATATGAGTGTTGTGAATTTTGAAATCTCATTGTGGTCATTTATTTGAATAGATTGCTTTGAGTTGGAAGTTCAACGAAAGGGGAAGGCTCAAGTTTCAAAGTGAATTCTTGATTGATCGAGGCAAGTGGATTTCTAAACTCTTACTAAGTGTATGGAATACGTGTATTTCCTTGTGGTATGTGTTTGGGAGTAATGAGATTTGGAAGGGTTGACTTGTCCACCTTGATTAATTTTAATGATAAAAAGGGGTAATAAAAGACAATGTGATTATTTGTTTGTATGTGATGTATTGAGAATGGTACGAGTACCGGTGTTATATTGGGAATGTTTATTACTATAGGATGCGGATTGTACTCCGAGATTGCCAAAACTATGTACATTAACTAATATATTATTGATTTGATTTAATATGTGTGATTGCGTTCTTTACTGAACCCGTATAATTGTGATAATTGAGGTGACTATATGTCATAGCGATATTTGATTTATTGAGATGTTGCATCATCTCCTTTATTTGATATCATATTGTGCACATGCATTGACATGAGATTTGGTATAAGTAAATGTCTAACACGTGGAGATCGTCCGTGTTGAGATCAAGTTATGATTATTTGGGCACGTGGAGATCGTCCGTGCGATAGAAAAGTTATGATTATGATTTGGGCACGTGGAGATCGTCCGTGCGAAATTTGTTTGATTTATGATAGTGCGTTGAGATCGTCCACGCAGACACGTGGAGATCGTCCGTGTCGGTATATGGACCTCGCGAGTCCCCCATGGGTCATGAACTCTTGATGTATTTTTGAGGAGTATCATGTATATACGGTTGAGAGAGAAATTGATATTCTGAGGCATATCACTTCATGGTGTCATATTGCATTGCATCCCATGACATTCTTCATTCTTGATGATTGTGTGTTTTATTGGTGGTTGGGAAGTACTTTATATTTGATTACCTCTATATGACGAACTTGATCTTGTGTGTTGTTGATATTGTGAGTGTCTTTTTGTGAAAGTTTGTGATTGTTGAATATTGAGTTGTAGTTAAGGATGTGTAATTTATTAAAATGATTTTGAAGAGTTGGATGCTATGAAAACTGTGAACTGTTAGGTTGGGCTAATTTTTATGCAGGTTGTAGTTGTGGAGGTTCGGTTGGTGTGTAAGGAGTACCCGTATTTTATACCCTTAGCTTGTTTTTTAGAAGTTTACTTTCTGGGTACCGTGTGGTTTGGTACTCACCCCTTGCTACTACAATTTTTTTTGTAGGTTACTAGCCCGGACATTTGTGATATTTCTCTTCCCCTTGTCCGAGGCTTCTTGTGGAGAATTGTGAGATAGCTGCTTGTTATCTCAGTTGACCTTCTACTCCTATTTATGATGTTGTTCTATTCGAGAAATAATGTCATTTGAGACTTATTTTTTTTCTTTGAATCAATTGTAATACTTTATAGGCTTGTACACGTGACAACAATATTTTGGGGGTATTTTTGAGCAAATTATGAAATTTCCGCATTTTATTGTAATGGTCGAGTTTTAGGCTGACTTGTCTTGGTGGGATAAGACGAGTGTCATCACGTCCATTTTTGGGTCGTGACAGTTCATGTTTTTGATTAAACAGTGACAAATAAATCATTTCTTTTACTCTTCTCATCTCCCATAAAATTGTATTTTTTCTCTTTATTTTTAAATTACTTTATTTTATCAAAAAACAATATAAACTTAAGATGAATTAAATAAATACAAATTGTCACACCCCGAGTTACCCCCAAGACCGAACACGAGACCTAGGACCACAAGTGATCCCAAGCTAACCCTGCTGGCATGATCATGAGCATACTAAAGAATATAAACTGATGCGGAAACTAAATTATACTTAAAATGAAAATACGGGAAATATTCATATGCTAAAACTGAAATATATGAAAACTGATGAGTTTAATACAAAGAAAATATTAACTCAACGCTAAGCTAAAACTAACTATGTTTGAAAATAGCCTCTAAACTGGACTAAAAATACTGGGAGAAGCCCCAGCTAAATCTAGCAAAACTGAAACTAAATGACTAAAAGACTGAAATGAAACTCATGACTGTTGCCCTCGGAGAATGAGGACTCACCCCTGAATCTGCTGAACTAGATATCGAAAATTGATTTATGCGTGATTTGGATGCTGAGAACCTGAACCTACATCACGAGAAGATGTAGTGCACGTATGCGTCAGTACTTGAAGGGTACTGAGCATGTAGGATAGAATAAAGCTAAAATAAAACATAACTGAACAAGCACAAAAGCAAGTATAAAAGTATGAACATGATATACTGAATTCTGAGCTAACTGGATGCAATGACCAATTTATAACATGTTGAAACTGAATAATAAATAATACTGATAAATGGTCAATGAAAAAGAGTCTAAGTGAACTGTGGGAGCTACTAATAACCGATAATAAAATTACATGAGCTAAATGTGTTATACACCCCATCGAGAGGACCCAATATACCCTACCAGAGGTATAAAGGCATGTTGGCGTGATCAGTAAACTGATTGCCCACAGAGGGGACTTACAACCTACTTGGCTAGTAGTTCTGGGACTAATTGGGTACGCTAAACCCTAGTCCAACTCGATTTTATGCTACTCTCATTGATTTATGTAGTAACTTATTATGTCTGAATCTCTATAAATATTGGATAGCTCAAAACCGAACATGCAAACTGAGAATGCAACATTTAATATGATAATGATGCATTAATAACTGAGGCATGTATAACTAAATAACTGAAATATCTGACCTAGCATGTCTAATTCAAGAACTAAAGAAATACATAGCTAGGGTTCTGAAATTCATGCAATAATCTGAGTAATAACATGATAATCTGATTTGGAACATATAACTAATAAATTCATGAAGTTCTCTCGAAGTTCTAGAAACCCTAGGTCTAATCATGATGAGAATCAAGAATATGACTGAAAACTAGGGATCTAATGGGTGAAAGGAACCCACTAGTGAAATCTCACATACCTGGTGATGAAATTCACAGAAAAACACTTAGGTTTCAGGGATGGAACTGCTGGAACCTTGCTGCGTTCCTGAACTAGGGTTCTTGACCTTTTTCTCCTTTCTTGCTTCTACTTTTCTAACTTTTGATTTATGATTTAAAATCTAATGATTTAGGGTCAAAACAAAGTATATTAGAGTTTAAACGAAGTGGGAAAAGACCAAAAGACCACTGAGTTAGTTGTTGTCGGTCCAAACGACGACCTGGACAGACGGTCCGTCGTTCAATCGACGGTCCGTCGTTTGGGTCCTTAGGTTGGGTCTATTCGACAGGACTTTACTAAAATAGGTATAACTTTTTACTCGGAGGTCTGATTTTAGAAAGACTTGTGGCTATGGAAGGATAATTGAATTATCTATATTTTGGTATATCATGGGACACCTAATTCATTTTGTGCTTAGAGTTATGATCATTTGAAGTTGACCCAACTGCAATTTCCCCATGACTGCTAATTTCCACCCACGGTCATACCTACGGACCGTGGGTCCATCTACGGACCGTTCTGTTCAATCGTGGTTCTTGTCAGAGAGTGGGTAAATGGGGTGTTGATCGACGGACATAGACTACGGACCGTAGGTCCGTCCGTCGTTCGACACTTAGTCAAATTTTCTGGGCTACGTTTTTGGGGGGTTTATGAATCAATCGACGGATGTGCAGGACGGACCGTGGGTCAAGCTATGGTCCATCGATGGCAGCCCTCGATTGCACCTGCACTGGTTTTTGGTCTATTTTTTTATACGGGTATTACATTATCTCCCCCTTGGAACATTCGTCCTCGAATGAAGACTAAACTAGCTGAAATAGAGGGAGAGAGCTGCAAATCCTACTACTAAACACTGACAACTGAGTTTCTGACTGAATTGAGTTCCGGGAACGTGCAAATACGCTGAAAATGCAAGTACAAACTGAGGGAACATGATTCTAAGGCTGAATTTACACATGGATGACTGAAAAACTGAAAAGGAACTATAACCTCAAGCTGGAGTTGAATCGGAAGGAAAGAGGTGAGGATACTTGGCTTTCATGGCTGCTTCTGCTTCCCAAGTAGCTCCCTCTACGGACTGACTCTTCCACAAAACCTTGATGGAAGCGACTTCTTTATTTCTCAACCTTCTAACCTGACGGTCAATAATCTCAACTGGTACATCCTCATACAAAAAAATATCTTTCACCGACACACTCTCTAATGACACTATAGAGGCTAGATCACCCACACACTTCTTCAAGAGTGAGATGTGGAAGACCAGATGCAGTGCTGCTAATTCTGCTAGCAACTCTAACTCATATTCCACCTTGCCAATCCTTTTCAAGATCTTGTAAGGGCCTACATATCTAGGACTGAGCTTCCCTTTCTTGCCGAATCTCATCACCCCTTTCATAGGTGAGACTTTCAGGAAAACCAATCATCAACTTAGAACTCTAGTTCCCTTCTCCTTACATCTGCATAAGATTTCTGACGACTTTGGGCTGTCTTAAGTCTATCTCTAATGAGTTGCACTTTCTCCATAGCATCAAGGACTGAATCTGGCCCTATCAAAGCTGCTTCACCTACTTCAAACCAACAAACAGGAGATCTACATATACGTCCATACGAAGCCTCATAAGGGGCCATCTGAATGCTAGAATGATAGTTATTGTTGTAGGCAAACTCAATCAAAGGAAGGTGATCATCCCAACTACCTTTGAAATCGATCACACAAGCTCTCAACATATCCTCTAGGGTCTGAATGGTACGCTCTGTCCGTATATTCGTCTGTGGATGAAATGTTGTGCTAAGGTTAACTTGAGTACCAAGACCCTTCTGAAACGACTTCCGGAAATGGGAGGTAAACTGAGGACCTCTATCTGAGATGATAGACAAAGGGACTCCATGCAACCTCAGAATTTCATTAATGTAAAGCTTGACATAGTCCTCCGCCGAATATGTAGTCTTGATCCCCAAAAAGCGAGAAGACTTAGTCATCCTATCAACTATCACCCAAATGGAGTCATGCTGTCTGCGAGCACGCAGTAACCTTGTGATGAAATCCATATTGATCACTTCCCACTTCCAAGTAGGAATGTCGATCTCTTGAGTCGTACCCCCTGGTTTCTGATGTTCTACCTTGACCTGTTGACAATTGGGGCACTTACTCACAAAATCTGCTATATCCCTCTTTATGCCATTCCACCAATAGACTTCCCGCAGATCGCGGTACATCTTAGTGGCACCTGGATGAAGAGCATTTGCTACTACATTCGCCTTACCAGTATGATAATGCACACTCATATCATAATCCTTAAGAAACTCAAGTCATCTCCTCTGGCGAAGATTCAACTCCTTCTGGTTTAACATATACTGAAGGCTCTTATGGTTAGTGAACACATCTACATGAAAACCATACAAGTCGTGTCTACAGATCTTGAGTGCAAACACCACTGCTGCAAGCTCGAGGTCATGAGTTGGATAGTTCTTCTCATGCACCTTAAGTTATCTAGAAGCATAAGTTATAACCTTATATTGCTGCATTAACACACAACCTAGGCCCACTCTGGAAGCATCACAATATCACATAACCATCTGAACCCTCTAGTAGAGTCAAGACAAGAGTTGTAGTCAATCTTATTTTCAATTCTGCAAAGATTTTTTCACAATATCTGACAACTGAAACTTGACCATCTTCTGAGTCAGCCTAGTCAATGGTGAGGCTATGGATGAGAATCCTTCCACGAACCTTCTATAATAACCCACTAGTCCTAAGAAACTTTTGATATCTGTGGCAGAGGTAGGTCTGGGCCATTGTTTCACTGCTTCTATCTTCTGCAAATCCACTCGGATCCCCTCGCTAGATACAATGTGACCAAGAAAAGCAACAGATTGCAACCACAACTCACATTTGCTAAACTTAGCGAATAACTGGCGATCTTTGAAAGTCTGCAGAACAACTCTCAAATGACTTGCATGTTCTTCCTCATTCCTAGAGTAAATGAGGATATCATCAATAAAGACGATAATGAACAAGTCCAAGTACTGCTTGAAAACTTTGTTCATCAAATCCATGAAAGCTGCAGGAGCATTGGTTAGTCCAAATGACATAACTACAAATTCATAATGACCATAACGAGTTCTGAAGGCTGTTTTCGGAATGTCACTATCTCTGACTCTAAGCTGATGATAACCCGATCTGAGGTCTATCTTTGAGAAATGGCTAGCACCCTGAAGTTGGTCAAACAAGTCATCAATCCTGGGGATGGGATACTTATTCTTGATTGTGACCTTGTTCAACTGTCTATAGTCAATGCACATTCTGAGGGAACCATCTTCCTTCTTTACGAACAACACTGGTGCACCCCACAGAGAAATATTAGGTCTGATGAAACCCTTATCTAGAAGGTCTTTCAACTGATCTTTCAATTCCTTAAGCTTTGTTGGAGCCATTCTATAAGGAGGAATAGAAATAGGCTGGGTATCTAGAAGGATATCAATTCCAAAGTCGACTTCCCTTTCAGGAGGAACTCCGGAAAGATCTTCTGGAAATACTTCTGGAAACTCAATGACTAGTGGAACTGACTCAAGAGTTTGTGTTTCAAAGCTAAAATCCTTAACCCGAACTAGATGATAGAGATAACCGTTAGAGATCATCTTTCTGGCCTTAAGGTAAGAAATAGATCGACCCATAGGCACTAAGTTACTACCCTTCCATTCTAAGATTGGTTCATCTCAAAACTGAAAACGAATAATCCTAGTTCTACAATCGACTGAGGCATAACATGAATGTAACCAATCCATGCCTAGAATGACATCGAAGTCTACCATTTCTAACTCTACAAGATCTGCTGAGGTGACTTTCTGAAAGACTGTGACAGGGCAATTTCTGTATACCCGTCTAGCTATAACTGGGTCACCGACTAGAGTAGAGACTGATAAAGGTTCTGAGAGAGTTTCTGGACTGACACTGAATTGGACTACTATGTAAGGAGTTACAAAAGAAAGAGTAGCCCCTGGATCTAACAATGCATAAACATCAAGGTCAAAGACTCGTAACGTACTAGTGACTACATCAGGAGAACCTTCCTGATCCTGGCGAGCCTGAAGAGCATACAACCTGTTCTGGTGCTGATGAAGTTGTAGACTGAACTCTATCATTTCCACCTCCTTGACCCTGTCTAGAAGGACAATCCGTCAACCTGTGACCAAACTGACCGCACCCAAAGCATCCTTGTTTTCCTACGAGACACTCGCCCAGATGGTTCTTACCACACTTAGGGCAAGTGAGGTAAGTCTTGGTGCCTGAAACACTTTTCTGAGACTTAGAGCCTTGTGCTCTAACCTTTTGGTCATACCTATTCTTAGAGGATGGAACACTAGCTGATGAAGGGGCTGGGGATGAAAACTTCTGCTGACTCTGCGAGCGATTTCCACCACCCAATTTCTGCTGAGAATAGTCATAGTTTCCAATCCTAGCCTTCTTATTCTCCTTGACCTGTTCCCTAAGCTTATCACCCTCAACCTGCTGAGCATGAGTCATAAGCCTAGAGATGTTCATATCTCCAGTAACATAGCATTTCTGCACTCTGTTTTCACTAAATCTGACATTCCATACAAGAACTTATTCATCTGATCCTTGGAGTCAGCAACCATATGAGGAGCATACCTGCAGAGTTGGTTAAACTTCAGCCCATACTCTTGGACCGTCATGTTTCTCTTCCTCAAGTTCATGAATTGCTGAGCCTTTGCTTCTCTCAACTCTATTGGGAAAAATCTGTCTAGAAAATTCTCACTAAAGCAATCCCAAGTAATAAGAGCTGCATTCGTACCCCTATTTTCCTTCCACTAAGATATGAGCAACATCCTTCAACTGGTATGATGCCAATTCAATCCGATCATTCCCAGTGACTTGCATTACCTCAAAGATCTTCTTGATCTCATCCAAGAAATTCTTAGGATCCTCATTAGTTTGCGATCCTAAGAACTCGGGCGGATTCATTCTAACAAAGTCACGGACCCTTGTTGCTGCTGATCCACCATTTTCATTCACATGAGCATTAACTCGATTGTTCTGGTTGGTCATACTCTGAGCCAACATCTGTATGGCATTCCTGAACTCAGCATTGGAGACTTCTTGATCTAGGACTAGAGGAGCTGCGTTTTGATTCCTGGCATTCGCATTTCTAGCGTTAGCTCCACGAGGAGGCATGATCTGAAATGTAGAACGTCAAGTTAGAATGAAATAAGATCATACCTTACGCACGATAAATAGTAACAAGAAGGTGAAATTTTCCTAAAACACTTTGTTGCCTCCCTCTTATTAGATGTGGTGCACTTCACACCCATGAAAAGGACTCTATTTAGTGCATATTTTCAGACATCCTAGGACTCTTAAACCTAGTGCTCTTATACCAAGTTTTTCACGTCCCGAGCTACCCCCGAGATGCGGACACGGTACCTAAGACCACAAGTGATCCCAAGCTAACCCTGCTAGCATGATCATGAGCATACTAAAGAATATAAACTGATGCGGAAACTAAATTATACTTAAAATGAAAATACGGGAAATATTCATATGCTAAAACTAAGATATATGAAAACTGATGAGTTTAATAAAAAGAAAATATTAACTCAACTCTAAGCTGAAACTAACTATGTCTGAAAATAGCCTCTAAACTTGACTAGAAATACTGGGACAAGCCCCAGCTAAATCTAGCACAACTGAAACTAAATGACTAAAAGACTGAAATGAAACTCATGACTGTTGCCCTCGGAGAATGAGGACTCACCCCTGAATTTGCTGAACTAGATATCGAAAATCGATCTATGCGTGATTTGGATGCTGAGAACCTGAACCTACATCACGAGAAGATTAGTGCACATATGCGTCAGTACTTGAAGGGTACTGAGCATGTAGGATAGAATAAAGCTAAAATAAAACATAACTGAACAAGCACAAAAGCAAGTATAAGAATTTGAACATGATATACTGAATTCTGAGCTAACTGGATGCAATGATCAATTTAATAACATGTTGAAACTGAATACTGAATAATACTGATGAATGGTCGATGCAAGAGAGTCTGAGTAAACTGTGGGAGCTACTAATAACCGATAGTAAAATCACATGAGCTAAATGTGGATTCCGATGTATACGCCCCATCGAGAGGATCCAATATACCCTGCCAGAGGTATAAAGACATAATGGCATGATCAGTAAACTGATTGCCCACAGAGGGGACTTATAACCTACTTGGCTAGTAGTTCTGGGACTAATTGAGTACGCTAAACGCTAGTCCAACTCGATATTATATTACTCCCATTGATTTATGTAGTTAACTGATTATGTCTGAATTTCTGTAAATATTGGATAGCTCAAAACTCAACTTGTAAACTGAGAATGCAACATTTAATCTAATAATGATGCATTAATAACTGAGGTATGTATAACTAAATATCTGAAATATCTGATGTAGCATGTCTAATTCAAGAACTAAAGAAATACATAGCTAGGGTTCTGAAATTCATGCAATAATCTGATTAATAACATGATAATATGATTTGGAACATATAACTAATAAATTCATGAAGTTCTGTCGAAGTTCTAGAAACTCTATGAGAATCAAGAATCTGACCAAAAACTAGGGATCTAATGGGTGAAAGGAACCCACTAGTGAAATCCCACATACCTGGTGATGAAATTCACGAAAAAACACTTACGTTTCAAGGCTGGAACTGTTGGAACCTTGCTACGTTCCTGAACTAGGGTTCTTGACCTTTTTCTCCTTTCTTGCTTCTATTTTCTAACTTTTGATTTATGATTTGAACATAGGTATGTTCTAGTTATGTTTCTAGGCTTAAACTGACTAAAATCTGATGATTTAGGATCAAAACGACGTATTTTAGAGTTTAAACAAAGTGGGAAAATACCAAAAGACCCCTGAGTTAGTTGTTGTCAGTCCAAATGACGACTTGGACAGACGGTCCATCGTTCAATCAACGGTCCGTCGTTTGGGTCCGTAGGTTGGGTCTGTTCGATATGCCTTTACTAAAACAGGCATAACCTTTTACTCGGAGGTTTGATTTTAGCAATGTCGGTGGCTATGAAAAGATAATTCAATTATCTATCTTTTGGTATGTCATGAGACACCTAATTCATTTTGCGCTAAGAGTTATGATCATTTGAAGTTGACCCAACTGCAATTTCCCCCTGACTGTCTGCTAATTTCCACCCACGGTCATATCTACGGTCCATGGGTCCATCTACGGACCGTGCTGGTCAATCTTGGTTCTTTTCATAGAGTGGATAAATGGGGTGTTGATCGACTGACACAGACTACGGACCATAGTCTGACCTACGGACCGTAGGTTCGTCCGTCGTTCGGCACTTAGTCAAATTTTCTGGGCTGAGTTTTTGGGGGGGTTTTGACTCAATCGACGGTTGTGCAGGACGAACCGTGGGTCAGGCTACGGTCCGTCGATGGCAGCCGTCGATTGCACCTGCAGATTTTCTGAAAAACTATTTTTTGGTCTGTTTTGGATACGGGGTGTTACACAAATGTTTATAGATGAGCTTTTACACATAAGAAAATAAATTAATTTTTGAATTCTAAATTGAGAAGAGAGTAATATAAATTAATAAATTTTATATAATACAGTTTGTTGGTTTAGAATTAGTATAGTTATTTCATTTAACATTTGTATGTATTAGAGTTTTCATTGTACTATCTTCACTATTATTTAGCAGTAATATCTTTGTTTTTATTTTATCTTCCTTTTAGTGGTTATATATTTAAAAATTGTGATTATATATTTGAGAATTATGTAAAATAAATTATATATTATAACAATTAATCTTACGATAATTAGAAATAACATCTAAAAGTTAATTTGTATCTCCATATCCTATTAACACTATATAAATTAGGAAAACAATAATGCATACTCTGTTATTTAAAAAATACGTAAAAAATATTATAAACTAAAATAGTTAATACCTTATAATATGTTTTAAAATATCTTTTAAATTTGATTGACTCTTCAAATTTTATCTATATCGTATGAATTGAGACAAAAAAGTAACATACATTATTTAAACACGAAAAATATCATAAGTCATAATAATAAAAACTTAAACTATTGATGAAATTTGACTAACTTTTCAATTTCTATTCATGTAATAAAAATTGAGACAAAATAAGTAAAATACATTAGATGCGTACAAATGGGCTCATGTATTTTACTAATTATTATTATTTATAAATTATAAATTATAAATTATTAAAATAATTTAAAATCTAAAACTAATGATAAATTTGCTAACAGTAAAATAAATGAAAAATACTAATCAACCTTATGCAACATAAATAATAAACACTTTTGTTGTTGCCCACTAATTACAGAAACATTTATGAGGATATACTTTATTTTTTAAGAAAAGTAAAACTGATTTTAAATTTAACTTTATCAAATTCAATAACCAATTCACATAATATTATTATTTTTTTTATTTTAAACTGGCAAATTAGTTACTTTTGTATTTGAATTTAAACTGGTATAGTAACAATAATTTGGATGCTAATATATTTGAATTGCAAA
Source organism: Solanum sitiens (assembly GCA_016801875.1). Lineage (NCBI taxonomy): Eukaryota > Viridiplantae > Streptophyta > Magnoliopsida > Solanales > Solanaceae > Solanum > Solanum sitiens. The sequence continues at coordinate 172,468 of JABWTJ010000044.1, read as the reverse complement.
TTAGTTCAATTTCCATGAAAACTATTTTTTAATTTGTATTTTAAATTTAAAATGGATGAATATGCAAACTCACAAAAAAGAGGATATAACTAAATCGAATCACGTTTATTTTTACTAACAATTATAAGATTAGTGTTTCTCTCCTAGTATTAAATTAATTTATTAAGTTTTTTATTTGTTATTGTAATTATTTTTATATTTTTAAATTAGTGTGGTTAGTTTAAATATATGTAAATGAAATTATCTTTTTGAAATTTAAGATAACTTGCAATGGTGAATTCCTAAATTTACATTAGAAAAATTTCCATCCAAAAATATATATTCATTTGTGTATAATTCACGAACACTTATCGAATTCACCAATGCTTGTACTTCAGCACGAACTCTTCTAGGTTATTCTCATAGATTGAGGCGTATCGAATGACACTGTCCTTAAGAATATTTTACCCGGATATGGATGTATCCCCCAGAATTTAACAAACCCTTCTAGTATAAAAACTAGGAGTCAGAAACTAACAAATATTCTTTTTATATAAAACCCATCATAATATAAAATGGAAGAGAGGGAATTTCAATTGCTCTCATCTTCTGTACCTATTACTCCCTCAACACTTTAGGATTTTATATAATGGCAATATGAGAAACATTGTAGAAAAGCTTCAATCCTCCAACGGTTATGAAGACAAGACAATGAAAGGCCTTATAACTCGGAGTTAATGACAATAATGAAAGTGAGTCAATTGTCAAAGGTTTAACGTTAGATCAAAAGCAATTTAATAGCCAATCAATGCTATTAAAACAACATATAACATTTACCATAATTGGCCAATAATTATGTCAATTGTGATTTTGTTTAGAGAATAATATCTGATTATATTTGATATAATAAGCATATCAAATACTTATTTAAGGAATAAATCAAGAGAATATTTTCTTTTTGAGATACTAGAATTATTTTTTCAAGAAATCCCTACATATCTCAAAAGAAATTTTAAGGAATAAAATGAAATGAAAGTTTTGCTGGGTTTTCACCTATGAGTCTAATGCATCGAATCTGGTGTCCATAGACTATGAATCAGACCTAGATAAAACAAGATTATACTTACAGAATAATCGGTGAAATTTAGAACTTCTATGAATTAATAATTCTTTTATAAGTTTAGCATCTTATTTTATCACATTATACTCACACAATCTTTGTCGTTATCGCGGTTTTGCGCTAAGAGGTCAAGCACGTGTCCTGGTATTCATGAGTGCTCTAGAAATCTGTCACAAATTCATAGAAGCGACACCACTTCACACTCATATAAGTCCAACCATCAAGTGTAGTCTGTAGAGAAATACACCACCTATAAAGGATATGACTTGGATTAAGAGCTCTAACTTTTTCTCACTTTTCTTTGCAGATTATTACACTATATCACACATCATAGGAGGGACATAACTTTACAGTGTTTACTTGATCAACTAATGACTTGTTATTACCATATGAACCTAATTCATGGGATCTTCAATCACATAGGTTGGGTTACCATCATTGTTGATCTTCTCAAATTGACTTAAATCTTACTCCCCTCGATGTTTAATTAGTCAGCGAATTGATCAGATTCACCTTCGACTACACATTATTTATTTATTTACATAAATAGTTCATCTCACTGTAATATTTTCAACACATTGTGTCTCAAACACATGTATCTAATTTAGTCACATAAAATTGATTTTATACCAATTGAAATACACACTAAAAGTTGTCTTTACTAAGTCTCATCACCAATTAGTTCCACAACAACTAACTCTATTTAGTTGATTTTTATATTATTGCACCACCACAAAAATAACTCATAATTACTAGTGAATTCTTAGAATCACATGGCGTAATTCTATCCTTTAGTAAAGTACAAAAGTCACTAAACACCAAAAGAAATCATATATTATTCTTCAACATAGTCAATAATATTTAGTTTTTTTCAACTATAAATGTTGCATTCAATCACATTAATATGTATATATGAAATATTACAATAACATATAATAAAAATAAACTTAAATTGGTCCACAGAATCATATAGCACAATCTTTTTTAACAAGACATCTCTACACTTCCAAAAATTTCATAATAGAGGAATAAGCTTTTCATAAAGTTTTCATTCGTAATATACAAATTTATAGATTAAAACATCAAAAACTTAATCTCTTTATTTCTCAACAAACACTTTTGTATATGTAGAGAAAATATTCACAAAAATGATAATTTAATGTCCCTGAAAGCATTCTCCAAAAAGTAATTAATAAATTACTATACCATTTCAAAGTATAAAACTCGTGTCTATTAATATATATGCACAAATATTGAGTGCTCAAGTCAAATCTAGAAAAGGTAGTTCACTAACATGTGTCAGCATCAAACATAAAACAAAATGCAATTCTGAACAAGTTTTTTTCCCATTCTTTTTACCATTTATTATTATGAATGGAATATAGTAGCAAAATAAAACATTGAAAATACATACCAATCGAAGTTGACATCTTATTATATTAAAATAAATATTCATTCAAATTTTATTTTATTTTTCATAAATCCATAAGCATCAATCTGGTACACATATTAAAATATGTATCATCTGAAATAATGTCAATATTTTAATATGTAGTTTAAGAAGAGTTTTTCCATTCTATATAAGAACTTGCGTAGTTCTAGAATAACCAATATATAATTTTTCCTTCTCCAATTTGGGTGTAAGACACATAAATTTTAGTTAGCACAAATGTACTCAACAACACAAAAAATCTAACACCCAATTTCTTACTTCCACATATTAGCCACAAGATTCGCTTGAGAAATGACCACAACAATTTATATCATTCACTTACACAAATTTATATTTTACTAAGCGGGATTATCATTCTCCAAATCTTCTTCTATACTGACAGTATGATTACTTAATTTATCAAATACAAATTCGATTAAAATCTGAACATATAATATATCACATACCTTATTAACTTGAACTTTCCTCCATACACATCCAAATCCAACTTGTTGCCTCTCCTTTCATTTTTTTATTTTCCCCAAATTTTCAAGTTGTATTTTTCGTAAAACTAAAATATAAAATATCCTTAAGATTGTTATAAATTCTTACGAAAAATATCTTCGTCACGAACACTTACCGAATTCACCAATGCTTGTACTTCACCACGAACTCTTCTAGGTTATTCTCATAGCTTGAGGCGTATCGAATAACACTGTCCTTAAGAATATTTTACCTGAATATGGATATATCCCCCAGGATTCAACAAGATCTTCTAGTATTAAAACTAGGAGTCAAAAACTAACAAAGATTCTTTTCATATAAAACCCATCATAATATAAAATGGAAGAGAGGGAATTTCAATTGCTCTCATCTTCTGTACCTATTACTCCCTCAACACTTTAGAATTTTATATAATGGCAATATAAGAAACATTGTAGAAAAGCTTCAATCCTCCAATGGTTATGAAGACAAGACAATAAAAGGCCTTATAATTAAGAGTTAATGACAATAATGAAAGTAAGTCAATTGTCAAAAGTTTAACGTTAGATCAAAATCAATTTAATAGCCAATCAATGCTATTAAAACAACCTATAACATTTACCATAATTGGCCAATAATTATGTCAATTGTGATTTTGTTTAGAGAATAATATCTGATTATATTTGATATAATAAGCATATCAAATACTTATTTAAGGGATAAATCAAGAGATTTTATTTTTTTTTGAGATACTAAAATTATTTTTTTCAACAAATGTCAATCGATAAAAAAAAGAAGAAATATATATATATATATATATATATATATATATATATATATATATATATATATAATAGGAGAGGTGATAGCGCCTACGTGTCAGCATCAGAATAAAAACGGTATTTAAAAAATTATTAATAATAAAATTGCAAAAAAATAAAAATAAATGCACACTAATGGTAAAAAAATACGTAACTAAAAGGAAAAAACTGTGGATTTTCTTAAGGGAATTGCAGCAACTTTTTTTCAGTTTTCCTTTTAGCTTTTTTTTTAAATTTATTGAATTCTATCTTATTGACAGTTAAATAGTTTCCCATCGTTACTATAACTTTAAGTTTAAAAATCTTAAACCGCAAACAACTGTTATCATATTTAAATGTATTTAATTATCTTATCCATATTTTCAAGCCAATCTTCACTTAATTCACCCTTTAATAATCGCTTTCAATGTCCTTTCATATTTTCTCATGCAGTTTCAATGACACCAAAGGTATAGAAGAGTCATCAGAAAAGAAGTCATCAGCGGAGAAGAAGACCACCATAGCCAAGAAAACTTTTTTGAAGAATAAATCGAAGTCCGAAACTGAAGTAACATTGTGCTAATTGAGTGAGAAAGACATAGTGAAGTAAAAATTGTTTCTTCACAAATATTTATTACACTGCGTAACATCTCTGATTTATTTGAGAATATTCTCGATTTTTTTGAATATCTTTTCTTTTAATTCCTTCCATAAACTATTATCTTATGGATATTTTTAATTGATATTCAGTTTATACGAATACTAGGAATTATGCATATGTTTCTATTTCCTAATGTATCAGTTTATATATAAGAAAAAAATTAATTTAATTTCTAACATCTCTTTCTGAATTTCATGAAAATTGATAGGTAACAATAAAAAATTTATGTTTCTTTTTCAAAAATATCATTAAGAAATAAAGTAAGCAAAATACTGCAATATGAGCACTAGATCGATTGGGAATATAATTTGATAAATCATATATTATTTTTAATCAAATTTAAAACATCAAATATACCATCTTTTGAAGAAGTTGGTTATCGCAAATAAAAAACACAAAAGATTCGATAATGCGAATGTTGTTGGGTATGTAGCAAGAATTGATGGGAAAGAGAGGGAAAGAGAAGAATTTGAAAAGTTGAGAACTTGAAGAGTTGTGAACTTGAAAAGTCCTCTTATGCTTTAATGAAAAGGCATTTGTCCCTCATCGGCGGTGGAATATAAAATAGGAGAGTTTAAATATAGAAACACTCCTATTAATTGTTAAAATGGTTGGAAAGAGGGACCCCCTCGCGCCGTCATCGTCACTCGGCTTCGGCTTTGAACTGGCTTTGGCTTTGACAAATAATCGAGAGATTATTTTTGGACAAAGTTTGTTTTAATTATATAATTAATTTTTTATTTAATTAAATTAAATGGCCAATATATTTTAACCGAAACTTTTCAATTTTTTTAATTAATTAACCCGACCCGACTCGGATCCGCGCGTGACCTGAATTTAAAAGTTTTTCCGTTTTATTTAAAATTCCCGCCATGACTGTTCAGGAACAGTCATTACCATTTGAAAGGTTGCAAACTTTCATTAATGGTTGTAAGGATTCTGAAATGGTTGCAACCTTTCGGAACTTGTTCCTCTTGCTTATATAAATTTATTATAAGAACTGATAACACACAAGTAAAATGGTGGATAACTAGAAAGATAGATGATTCAGTTACAACAAAAGAAATAAGGAGATTAGTATTAAATATCTTAAATTTTACATTTACAATTGAGATAATCAAGACTGATAAAAATATTATTGCAGACTATCTCTCAAGAAAAAGATACAATGAAGGAAATATTAGCTATGATGACAAATCTTTGTCAAAAATGGAGAAAATAGAAACAGAAGTACAAGTACTTAAAGAAACAGTTAATAGTCAGCAGCATGACTCTAAATACCTTTCACTCTTCATAATTTTTTCTCACGAATTTTCTGATCTCTTCTTCTTCTTCTTCTGCACAACAAATTACTTCGTGTATTTACTGCTGTTGATTGGTTCGCTGACACCAGAGTTTTTGGTATCTATACTCTGTTGATTGAGATCATTTTATCCTGGGAGGTCATATTCCAAATCAAACCTCGGATACTAGAGGGGAATAATTTTCTTAAGGGGACACTGTGAGTTCAGTGGACTTGATTTTTTTCCTATTAAAAATTTCCAGATTCTGATACGTGCTTTTACAGATTTTAATTTTTACTTAATTGATTTCTGTTCATCTTTTGTACTGATTCTAAAAACTTTAAGTTACTTCGTGTTTCTGTAAAGTTATATCATAATCAGTAATTCAAATTTTCAAACACAGATTGGTAACAATCTTAAGGAAATTAATTTTTAATTTGTGTTTCTGGTGGAGACAAAAATCTTCGTGATTTTATACTCTTTTAAGTCTGCAATTATATTTTATTGCTTACTAAGACTGTATTGATTTTTGTACAAACAATGGTGTTACAGTGGCTGTTGCTGCACCAACCCGAACTGTTGTACCACAAGCAGAGGAACCGGGTAAATTCACAGGTGTGAATTTCAAAGGATGGCAGCAACGGGTATTTTTCTAGCTTACCACTCTTGGTCTGCAGAAATTTACAAGTGAAGAAACTCCAGTGCCTGCTGATATGTGAGACAGAGTTAAATTCATGATAATTGAAGCATGGAAACAGACAGACATCCTATGTAAAGGCTACATTTTGAGTGCTTTAGAGGATGACTTATATAATGTCTATAGTGCAATAAAAACTTCAAAAGAGTTGTGGGATGCACTTGAGAAGAAATATAAGACTATAGATGCATGCTTGAAAAAGTTTGTGGTCGCAAAGTTTTTAGACTATAGAATGGTAGATAGTAAAACTATTGGATCACAAGTGCAGGAACTTCAACTTATTCTCCATGATCTGATTGCTGAAGATATGGTAGTAAATGAAGCTTTTCAAGTGGCTGCAATGATCGAGAAGTTACCTCCTTCGTGGAACGATTTCAAGAATTATTTAAAGCACAAGCGTAAAGAAATGAAGCTTGAAGATCTTATGATTCGGCTCAAGATTGAGAAAGATAACAAAAATACCGAAAAGAAGTCTCGTAAGAGTTCAACAATCATTGAAATTAATATTATTGAAGAAGTTCCTATCAAAGACAAAACGAGAAAGAAGTCCAACGGACAGAAGTCAGAACAGGCCAAGAAGAAATTCAAAGACAATTGTTACAACTGTGGGAAGGCTAGTCATAGGTCTTCTGATTGTCGTGCTCCAAGAAAGGACAAAGACAAAGGCAAAGGCAAAAGTCAAGCAAACATCATGGAAGAGATGAAAGATGCAGATGACTTGTGTGCAATGATCTCGGAGTGTAACTTAGTTGGAAATTCCAAGGAGTGGTTTCTCGACTCAGGTTCCACTCGACATATTTTCTCTGCGAAAAAGCATTTGCAACGTACATTCCTGCTGAGTACGATGAAGATTTGTTCATGGGAAACACAACAACATCAAGGATTGCATGAACTGGAAAAGTAATGTTGAAAATGACATCCGGCAAGGTGTTGACTTTGAACAGTGTTCTGCATGTCCCTACTACTAGGAAGAATTTAATTTATGCTGTACTACTCGTTAAGAACGGGTTTAAGTGTGTCCTAGTTAGTAATAAAGTTATAATAAGTAATAATGAAATGTTCAAAGTAAAGGGCTACCTCAATGAGGGTCTTTTCAAACTAAATGTAATGGTTGTTGACAGTATTAATAAAAATTCTAATTCTGTTTACTTATTGGAGTCAAATAATTTATGGCATGCCCGTTAGAGACATGTAAATTATAAATCCTTGCGAAAATTGGTTACTCTAGAAGTATTGCCTGATTTTAAATGCGATAAATCAAAATGCGAAATTTGTGTGAAAAGTAAGTTTGTTAAACATCCTTATAAGTCTGTTGAGAGAAATTCCAAAACTTTAGACTTAATTCACACAGATATATGCGATATGAAGTCGACACCATCTCGTGGTGGAAAAAAGTATTTTATAACTTTTATTGATGACTGCACTCGATTTTGTTATGTATATTTGCTTAATAGTAAGGATGAAGCATTTGATGCATTTAAGCAATACAAAAATGAAGTGGATAACCAATTGAATCTAAAGATAAAAATGATTCGGAGTGATAGGGGTGGAGAATATGAATCTCCTTTTGCAGAAATATGTTTGGAATATGATATTATTCATCAAACTACTGCACCTTATACACCACCGTCAAATGGTTTGGCGGAACGGAAGAACAGAAAATTAAAGAAAATGATGAATGCCTTGATGATCAATTCTGGTTCACCACGAAACCTTTGGGGGAAGCCATCCTTACGGCTAATAAGATACTCAATAGGGTACCCCATCGGAAAACACAATCAATTCCATATGAGATATGAAAAGAAAGGAAACCCAACTTGAAATATTTTAAAGTGTGGGGGTGTTTAGCCAAGGTAGAGGTTTCTTTACCAAAGAGGGTTAAAATTAGACCCAAAACAATAGACTGTGTATTTATTGGATATGCTGTGAACAGTAAGGCCTGTCGATTTTTGGTTCACAAATCTGATAATCCTGAGATTCATGTTAATACGATAATTGAGTCAGATAACGTAGAGTTTCTTGAAAATATTTATCCGTATAAAACTGAATGTGAGTCAAAAAGTGAAAGACCTAAACGACCTCGAGAAGAATCAACGGAAAATACACTAACTAGTGAGGATCTTATGCGTAGTACTCGCCAACGAAAATCTGCTTCTTTCGGACCAGATTTTGTTGCACTATTGCTTGAAAATGAGCCTCAAACATTTAAAGCAGCTATGTCTTCATCTGAGTCAACTTATTGGAAATAAGCAGTCAATAGTGAGATCGAATTAGTTTTAAGTAATCACACTTGGGAATTGACTGATCTTCCTTCAGGAAATAAACCTTTAGGATCAAAATGGATCTTTAAAAGGAAAATGAAACCTGATGGGACTATTGACAAATATAAGGCTAGACTGGTAGTCAAAGGGTACAGACAAAAGGAAGGTCTGGACTACTTTGATACATACTCTCCAATAACAAGGATAGCATCAATTAGGATGTTAATAAAGCACTAGCAGCAGTGCATGATCTTAAAATTCACCAAATAGATGTAAAGACAGTCTTCTTAAATGGAGAGTTGGAGGAAGAAATTTACATGGAACAATGTGAAGGGTTTATAGTTCCTGGTAAAGAAAAGAAAGTGTGCAGACTTCTGAAGTCACTTTATGGACTCAAGCAAGCACCCAAACAATGGCATGCTAAATTTGACCAAACTATGTTGGCAAATGGATTCAAGATCAACGAATGTGATAAATGTGTTTACATTAAAAACATTATGAATCATGAAGTCATTGTTTGTTTATATGTTGATGACATGTTAATAATGAGTAAAGACATTGACTATATAAATGCTAAGAAGCGCATCTTGTCTAGCAAGTTCGATATGAAGGACTTAGGGGTTGCTGATTTGATCTTAGGGGTCAGGATTATCAAAACTCTTCAGGGACTAGCGTTATCTCAATCTCATTATATTGAAAAAGTATTGGATAAGTTCAAGTACTTGAATTTCAATATTGTCAAAACTCCAATTGATTTAAGTTGTACATTTCAAAAGAATGAAGGTCAAAGTGACTCTCAATTGGAATATGCCAGAGTATTAGGAAGTTTGATGTATATTATGAATTGTAGTTGACCAGATATAGCATGTGCTATTAGCAAACTGAGTCGGTTCACTAGTAATCTGAATCAAACTCATTGGATGGCAATGAAACGTGTGTTGGGATATCTGAAATATACACAACACTATGCTTTGCATTATAATAAATATCCTGCTGTGATTGAAGGATATAGTGATGCAAATTGGATCACCGGGTCAAATGAAGTAAAATCCACAAGTGATTATGTGTTCATACTTGGTGGAGGAGAATTCTCTTGGAAATCGTCCAAACAGACATGTATTGCTCGCTCCACAATGGAATCTGAATTCATTGCTTTGGATAAGGCTGGTGAAGAAGCTGAATGGCTTCGGAATTTCTTAGAGGATATTCCATTCTGGCCCAAACCTGTTGGACCTATTTGCATACATTGCGATAGACAAGCAGAAATAGGTAGGGCAGGGCGCGTCATGTACAACGGAAAGTCTCATCATATGCGACGGAGACATAACACCGTAAGACAACTACTCTCTAGTGGAATTATCACAATTGACTATGTAAAGTCAAGCGATAATGTGTCAGATCCACTAACAAAAGACCTAGTAAGAGAGACAGTTAAAAGATCATCTAAGGGAATGAGTTTAAGGCTTAGGACAAGTCAGTATGACGGTAACTCTATATAGCAGACTGGAGATCCCAAGAGCTAGATTCAAGAAGAAAAATAAAGTTGTAGCTGACGGTTCGACATTGCAATTAACTCAATCCATTCTCATGATGAAGACAATGTTCAGGAACAAGGTTAAGACTTTAAGGCTTGTTAATAAGGTAATAAAAGTTTAAAGTTTTTAATGATTTGCTAAGTTTGGTAGATTTGACCAAATAGTGTATCTACGAGATGACACGGTTAGAAATCACATATGTGAGAGTGAAGTGGAAGCCGCTTCAAAGAGAATTTTATGTCAAAAGTCTATTCTCTATACACTCATGAAACCAGGAGGTGTTCATGGCTGAAACGAACACAACCGTAAGAATCATAAACAATAAAGAGTTAATTGTGTGACATATGGTTGTCTAGGTATACCTTAAAGCTCGACGGTTCAAAGATATCACATCTACCGATTGACCAAGTATATCCGACATATGTTCACTACGAAAAGTCCAAGGGAACCCTAATTATCCAGATGCAATTAATCCTTTCCTGTAAAGTACACACTTGTTTGTGCATTCCTATATTATAACCATTCCCCATCAATGTGGGGGATTGTTGGGTATGTAGCAAGAATTGATGGGAAATAAAGGTAAAGAGAGGAATTTGAAAAGTTGAGAACTTGAAAAGTTCTCTTATGCTTTAATAAAAAGGCATTTGTCCCTCATTGGCGGTGGAAAGAAATATAGGAGAGTTTAAATATAGAAACACTCCTATTAATTGTTAAAAGAGTTGGAAAGAGGGACCCCCCTCGCGCCATCGTCGCTCGGCTCGGCTTCGGCTACGGCTACGGCTTTGACTTTGGCAAATGATCGATCGAGAGATTATTTTTGGACAAAGTTTGTTTTAATTATATAATTAATTATTTATTTAATTAATTAAATTAAATGGTCAATATATTTTCAATTAATTAGTTGAAAAAGTGTTCAGTTATTTAGTTGAAATTAACCGAAACGCTTCAATTTTTTTAGTTGATTAACCCGAACCGACTCGGATCCGCGCGTGACCCGTTAGAATTTAAAACTTTCCCGTTTTATTTAAAATTCCCGCCATGACTGTTCAGGAACAGTCATTACCATTTTAAAGGTTGCAAACTTTCATTAATGGTTGTGAGGATTCTGAAAGGGTTGCAACCTTTCGGAACTTGTTCCTCTTGCTTATAAATACCTTTCACTCTTCATAATTTTTCCTTACGAATTTTGTGATCTCTTCTTCTTCTTCTTTTGCACAACAAATTACTTCGTGTATTTTACTGTTGTTGATTGGTTCGCTGACACCAGAGTTTTTGGTATCTGTACTCTGGTGATTGAGATCATTTTACCCTGGGAGGTCATATTCCGAATCAAACCTCGGATACTAGAGGGGAATAATTTCCTTAAGGGGACACTGTGAGTTCAGTGGACTTGATCTTTTTCCTATTAAAAATTTCCAGATTCTGATACGTGTTTTTACAGATTTTAATTTTTACTTAATTGATTTCTGTTTATCTTTTGTACTGATTCTGAAAACTTTAAGTTACTTCATGTATCTGTAAAGTTATATCATAATCAGTAATTCTGTTTTTCAAACATAGATTGGTAACAAATGTTAAAACATCCACTTTTACTATCTATCGAGTTGTCTAATGTGTTGAATCTATAACATAAAGGGTTTGGCGACTGCCAATTTTATTTAAAAGCTGCATATATATAGGTTGTTTGCCTATATAAATGCAGTGTCTTTATAAGGTACTCAAATAAAACGTTTTCTTGCATGACAAAAAGACAATTGATAGTGACTTTTTTTGGGAGATATCTATCTCAAAATACAATGAAACTCGAAGGCTGGTGTTGCACAACTCATTTTTGCTTGAATTGATTCAACGATATGAAAAGGTACTGTGCAATTATATTCTTTCATAATTATGTTAACATATATAATAGTATTTTCCCTTATAATCATTGTCTAACTCTTTTTCTTTTTGTTTTGTGATTGCATAATGGGTGATATGCATTACTTAATTACTTTGTTTATAATTGATAAATAGTTTGGTTAGCAGATTTTTGAAGTTAATGTCGGGTGGATATGTAGTACATGTAATGTATATTTATATATCAACATCACAAAAAAACTATATATGTATTTAACACTCTCCAAATTTACATTAAAGAAATTGTGTTCTACATAATCCATGATTGGAGTGAGATTTGCAACTGCGATCAGCAGCACAAAATTTCTCTATTATTTAGTGTTGAAAAATAAATTTTAAAAATAATTTAGAATGAAAAATGGTTTTTTAAATAAACAACAACTACGTTTTTCAAAAAAAATAAATAGTTACCACAATTTTACATTTGAAAAAGTCAAAGATAAAATAGAAAAAGATTAAAAATAAAAAGTCAGAATTTAAAATATTTTTTCAAAAAGACAACAACTACGTTTTTAAAAAAAATAGTTACCACACTTTTACATTTGAATTCCAAATAACTATCCTAAAACTGGTTTTTATTTTGATTTATTAGCTTTATTATTTTTGAAATTGCCTCCGCTTGAAGAAGTAGATATAAAGGAAAAAACAATTACTTTTTTCTATTATGTTCTTCACAAATTTGGAGAGAAGATATAGGGAGAGCACTTTGCTTTGGAACGATGAAATTTTTAATTCTTTTTCTTTTTATGTACATTATTTTTCTTTATACCATATGTAAACGTATGATATAGTGAACATCAACTTATGGAGGAGTAGATGCATTTGATCAAGCATAAGAAAAATTGTCTAACAAAGTATATGCATTAGTGTGAATTGATCTCTCTAAATTGTTTTTTTGCTATATAAATAAATGCTAATTGCATGTCTATTTTTTTGAAATTTTTCTCACATGCTTTAAGAGGAAGCATAATAAAAGTTAATTTGTTTAGTATGATGTTTTTCTTCAGGAAAAAAAAGTTAAATATTATTTTTTAATATCACTTTGGATTTTGTTTAATCATATTTTTCTGTTTAGTCTTATTCGCTCTGTTTTTAAAATGTTTTTCAAATGAAAACAATAGTAGATACTTTTTTTTAAAAAACAAAAAACTTATGCAACACTAAGAGCAATAAGGGGTCGTTTGGTAGAGTGTATAAGAATAATGCAAAATAGGGTGCATTAGTAATGCTTGCATTATTAATACTTGCATTAGTTATGCAAGCATTATTTCTTATACGTTGTTTGGTTTGATGTATTAGAAATAACAAATCTTGCATAATTTCTATTTGAAAATATATGTTTACAAAAATACCCTTCACACTTTATTTATTTATACACTTTCTTGCAAGTTGCAACAAAATCATTTGCTAAAACATCATTAACTCCTCCTCCTCTTCTTCTTCTTCTTTTTCAAAAATAATATTAAATAGCTGTACTATTTGAGTCATAATATTTTTGTGAAAAGTTGGAAAAGAATTTTTTTTATCAAATTTATTGCCACAATAGTAATATTTCTTATTAAATTATGTTGAAATTAGATTATTATTATTTTTTACAAAAAATATATTTAAGAGGCCATAAAAGTCTATTAAGACACCAATAAATTAAAAGACATAGAAAAATAAATGAAAATAAAAACACATGACAACAAAGAAAATTAAAAGAAAAGAAAATATAGGAAATGTTTCAAAAAGGCTTTGAGGGTAGTTTTGTAATTATTTAATCTAATGCAAGTTTTAAATATAATGCATCGCATGATATTTTTAGGAAAAAAAATTGTTTAAAAAATACCCTCCACAAATATGGTGGAAAGGATAAAAAAAAGTTTTTAAGGTCAATTGTCTTTTATAATGTTAATGCATGCATTAGAACCCATTGCATTACTAATGCATAGAAATAGATGGTATTAGTAATACACTCTTTAATACACAATAGAGTGTATTACTAACACAAGCATTTGTTATGCATAGGCTAGAAAAGTGTACCAAACAAAGTACTACTAATACATCAAGCTAATGCATGCATTATTTTCTCTAATACACTCTACCAAACGACCCCTAAGTGTTTTGGCATAAAGTTTACATGACTGATAAATTTTTTTTCAAAATTCATGTAGGTATACTAACTTTGGATATCAAAAATTAGACTAAGAATTTAGGTTATATATCTTGGTAGAGGTTAAAAGATAAACTATAGGTAGATATAGAATATATAGATGTAAACTCTATTTTTTTTATTTTCTTTTAATTACAATTATCGTTTAGCATTTCATCCACGTCATAGTGACGTTCATTAGTTGCTTCTTTTATAGCAAAAATAATGTATGCATTAAATTTTTATCATATGATTGTTGATTGTAATTGGTGTGAAAGTTGTGGCAAATCGTAATTGGTGGTAATTTTTGTAAATGTTAGACTTCTTTCTATTAAATTTAAAAAATACCTTCATCAACATTTTTTTTCATACCCCCCCCCCCCTCCCCAAGATTTTTGATGAAATATATGTTATGACTAGTTTAAAATGATTCTTCACTAGAAGAAGAAACTTATGAGATGTTTGAAAGTATTGTATCCAAAAAATATGTTTAAATAGAGTAAGAGAAGTTTGAAAATAATTTTAGTTATTTACAATTCATTTTTTTTTAAGTTTGTTGAATTCTTTATTCAAGACTTTCTATGTATTGTACATTATTTTGGAGTTTTGAATATTATTATTATATACATGTTATTTTATTTTATTTTATTTTTGACAAAATAAGAAATTAAACATGTGATGAGATGCTATTAATAATTTAAGAAAATCTAGAAGAAGAAGATACATATAAGGAAGGATGTTGAAAAATCATTCATTGTATTTTATGAAATGTTGACATTACATTTCGTATTTGGTACAATTTAAGTAAAGCATAATTAGTGAGAATTTTTTGGAAAATAAATATAAATCATGTCAATTAAATTGCGCATTATAAAACAAAACGAAAGGAATAATAAATAATATGAAAATTTATATTTATATCACCTTTAATATCATAGTTCATCTCATTTATTACGGAATGAATAAATACTTAATAAATTATCTCTTATATTTTAATTACTACTAAATATAAATAAAGATAAAATTAATTTTAGGACTTTAATATATTTAAAAATCAAATAAGTTATACGGGAAAAAAATTTATCAACATAAAGTCATTCCAAAATATAAAATTCTATGAAGAGTAATAAAGCAAATATGGGCTTAGGATATTATTGCACCAAATATGTGTGTGTGTTATGCAGGGGCGGAGACAACAGTGTGTCATGGGGTTCATCCGAATCCCCTTCAACAGAAAATCTTACTATTTAAATATGGTTAAAATTATTTTTATATATACACAGTAGATGTTGAACTCCCTTCGATTAGTTCGTATGTTTAGTTTTCGGATTTTGAACCCCCTTATTAAAAAATCTAGCTCCGTCATTGGTGTCATGTATGGTATTATGAAAATTATGTTATGTAATATTAATAATATTAATTTAATGTGCTTAAATAAATATGTTAATGATTAGTATTATTACTTTTAAAATATACATTACTAAATAAACAATAAATCTAATTATTTTAAGTTTGAAATATTATTATATTTTAAAATAACCGTGCAACGTGCTGGCACGTATACTAGTAAAATAAGAATAAATTAGAATTATCAAAAAAAGATAAAGACTCGAAAATTTATCAACTATCCTAAATCATCCCTAAAATTTCGCAACCAACTTCTTTAACTTCTCTATTTTCTCAACATTTAATCGTATTCTTCAAATACAAAGTATCAGTTGTATTTATAGCGAACTAATATTTTGTAATGTTAATTCAAACCAATAGAATCTATCTTCTTCTGAATCATTTGATTGAATGCAAAAGTATATGATATATTTGTCAAAAGAAAAAGGTCTACTCACCTTTTGTAAGTATAACTAATTAAAGACCCATTAAAAAAAAAAATTGACAGAAAGTGCAGTAGAAACTTAACATCATGTGTAATTTCAATAATTAAAATTATAAAATAAATATTATTTCGTTGAATTAAAACTATTTTTTGAATTATAATCAAATAAATTATTTAATGGATACAGCATTCTATTTGTTCCCTTTTCGATTTCATAAATAAAAGTATCAAACTGATTTGTTATTAAGAGACTTAATTAATTATTTTTAAAAATAAAAATCTATCAAACTTAACTTTCAACGTTAAAATGACTAGATTATCGATATTATGAAATAAAAAAACTATTACATCATATAGCAAATTAGTTAGAATTCATGTGGTAATATAGCAAACAACAATATCAAATAATAACAATAATAATGATGGTAATTAAAAAAAAAGAATAAAATCTATTCAAATTTTAAAAATTTCTTTTTTTTAAAGGATCACAAATTATTTTTGTCATTATTATTCATAGAACATTAGAATAATTATTATGTGTGCTCAAGATCTCCACATTAATAATAAAAATAAAATTGTAGTAAGTATTATTTTTCTGTGAGTAACCAAAACTAATTATAACAAGAGATTAAACATATTATTAAAACAATAAGTATAAGTACTAAAATCAATTAAAAACCTAATAGTCATAAAAGTAATTTACCCATTATTTATTATATTAGAATATTAAAAAATTTGTAAGTTTCCTCGAACATTTAATCATTGTTAAAGATATAAACTATTATTTTCTTCTATTAAAAATTACATATCTAAATTAATAATTTAAAGATAATACAACAAGTAATTAATTCACTCTTTTTATTTAATGATTAATAAGAAATTTATAAAAATTAAAATTTTACGTATTGTTGTGTACATGTTTGTATTGTTATTAAATTATTTTATATCAACTATATTTTAAGTTATTTTTTAATTATAATTTTACACAAATTTAAGACTTTAAAAGATATTTGATTTTTTTGAATTCGAAAAAAAAACATATTAAAAATGAATCATCATGTCATTTAATCTTATGATATTTAATATTTCATGTGGAAAGTAAGAATTGATAAATCGTTAACATGGACAAAAAGTTAATTTATTAATACATCATAAAAGTAATAAAGGACAAATATGTAAAAATATTTGAACTATTTGATATTCTATGAAATAAAAATAATCACAAATTGAATTTTTTCGTAAAACGCGCGGATCTATATACTAGTAAAATCATAATTTATTAGGAGAGAGTGAGACAATTTTTTTTATTCAAATAGTATTGGAGAAATTCAAATAGAATCATAATATATAAGGAGAAAGTGAGATAATTATTATTCAAACTCAAATTACGTAACAATGCTTTAAATTTTAGAATTGACAAAACGATTGTATATTTCCTGAAACTTTGGTTTAAAGAAGCTGTCATTGGCTTGAAGCATGAAAGATCAGTAATTCAAATCCTTAACAAAAATAAAAACAAGATCAATATTAATATAACACAACCACTCCAAATACTTCATAGGGAATATAAATAATTGTTGAAACTTACATAAATATAATATAATTAAAAAATATTTACCATTTATAGCAATAATATTTCTTTTTCATTCGATCGCTTTTAATTCATTTATAATACAAGTTTATTTCATATTACAAAGAACAATTTTTATTCATATATAATACAAATTTTAGTGATATATAATTCATTTATCACACATTTTAATACACTTATTATACAATGTGTCAAATTTTTACCAAACAAACATAATATATTTTAGAAAACAATTATAATTCATATATATTGCATACATAATTCACTTTTAATACTTATTGCATATTTAACATAGTATTGCTATAAATGGTAATAAATGAAAAGTATTGCTAAAATCAGTAATTATTTATTAAAATGTACCAATTTATGTAATTTGTTCATGTATTAACTCAATGGACAATCCATTCATTCATGAATGTATAACAATTTGAGATTTATGGTTACAAAATTAGGGGAAGGAGAGAAGATAGAAAGATCACAAAATGCAGAAATAATCATAGCAGATGAAGAGACGTGATTTTATTTTCAAGTTAAATCTTATTTATTATTAGTAGTATTCATTGAATTGGGTTGATCATTTAAAATTAATTTAACATAAATGTCAAAAGATATGTGATATATGTAAAAAGATTTATGCATATTCTGTAGAGTAGTGGAAAAGACACTCAATGACATTATTAATTTAAAAGATTTTGAGAAAATGCACAAGTACTCCCAAGACTATGACCGAAATTTTAAAAAACACAACTTAACTATACTAAAGTCCTATTACTTTCTGAACTTTATTTTTTTTAATAATTTTGTGCACCTTTTATCTTATGTGACACACTCCGTGACTCCACGCAATTGAGGCACGTGGGAGATACTTAGATGCCACGTAAGCCAATAAGGTGAACAAAATTACAAAAAAGAAAAAATAAGTTTGGGGGGGGGGGAGGGTAACATGACCTTAGTTTAGTTAAGAGAAGGTTGGATATACGCAGATTTAATGAAGTAAGAAGGTAAACAATGAAATTTTTTAATGAAAACTATAATATAATATCAGTTTAATAAAACATGGGTATACTTGATAAATGTTGGTTGTTGAATGGTTGTTGAACTGTGACTTCTGGCCTGTGATTGCCAAGCCTTATGAACTGTGTATTGTGAAATTGTTAGGTTGAGAGGATTTTATGCAGTTTGTTGTCTAGACACTGCAGTTGGGATGAAAGGAGTACTCGCATTCTAGCCTAGTTTTTTTTTGTGTAATAGGTTGCTTGCGGAGTATTGTGTTGTTTAATACTCACCCCTTACTTCTATACTTGTAGGTTTTGAGCTCCGATCCGTGTGATTGCTCTGCTTCTATTTCCAAGGCTTCTGAAGGACTTTGAGAGGTAGCTGTTTGTCATCCCTACGGGCCATCTTGTTTCTTATTTTATGTTTTTCTCTATTCCATAGACAAATACATCAGAAAAAGGTCATATTTGCCCTTAAACTCTTAGAAAAGGGTCAAATTTACCCTTCGTCATACTTTTTTGATATATTTGCTCTTACCATCCAATTTTAGACACATATTTTTCATTGTACAGTTAAGTATTGCGTCACCATTTTTATTAGTCTATGTGGGGCCTACATGGCACCTACGTGGCTCCATGTGTATATATTTTTATCATAGAATTTTATTTTCTATTTAGTATTCAATACTACGCGTTTAGTAAAATTCGACTCAACCAAAACAAACCCATTAATCCAATTTAAATACCCATTAGCTCTAAATTTTACACTCATCATTCTTGCAACCTTCATATAAGAGAGAAAGGCCATTATGTTATTTTTTTGTGCACTAATTTAATCTATGTTATCTGAATGTTTTGGAGCCATATGAATGAGGTATTTAAGAAAACTATCCCATGAATTACTCCCTGAATTCATCCCAGGACCGACGCACTTGGACAACAACAATTTGTTGTGAAGAGTTAGCAGTTGAAAAAAGTATGAAAATCGACAACCTACAAGATCTTGTCAAAACAACCTTTTTGTGGACGCTTAGGTTTTGTTTCTTGTGATATCTTGTAAAGCTACGGAGAGAAAGTTGAAGGTTGTTGTCTCTGTATTATCAAGTTTTGATGGCTAAATTAATGTGAATGGATGGATATTGAAATCGGGTAAATGGATATTTATTTTGGTTGGGTCGGATATTACTAAATAGGTCGGATAGAATATGAAATAGAAAATAAATTTTTATAATAAAAATATATACACATGGAGTCAAGTAGGTGCCACATAGACTAACAAAAATGATGACACAATACTTAACTGTACAAGGGTAAATATGTGTGTAAAGTTGGATGGTAAGGGTAAATATATCAAAAAAGTATGACGAAGGATAAATGTGACCATTTTCTAAGAGTTCAATGGCAAATATGACCCTTTTCCGACTAATACATTGATATTTGCACATATCTTTCAATTGCGTATTTATATTAGTTGCTTGTACACGTGACAATCAAGTTTTGATTTATATTTGAATGAATAATTAGTTTTCCGCTCTTATGTTATTCTTGTTCTAATTTTCACTTTTATTCGTGTTGTTGGGTTTGAGATTGACTTTTTTTGGGTGGGAATAGATGAGTGTCATCACGTCCAATTTTGGATCATGCCATTGAAGAAGGGAAAAAAAAGAAAGAAAAAGAACTCATGTGTGAGAAAGATCAAATATACCACTTAATTTTGTAAAAATATCAAATGTATCTACATAAATTTTATTTTTTTGATAAAAATCTTAAAAATGAAATTAATTTAAATTAAGTTTTTCACTTTTATTAGACAAATATGGTATATTTAAGTCATTTGTGTAATAATAGGAGTATATGTGAGCCCCTTTTGTAATGACCTGTATTTTTACTATAAATTGCAAAATTGATAGGTGTATCATGTCCTTTTTTTACCCTATTATTTTGGGGTTAAGTCAAGTTTCTCCTCTTTTAATCGAGCTTGGTACTTATTAGATTAAATATTAAAACATGATTTAAAAAATTGTGATTTTCTTATTAGAAAAAATAATTATGTGCTTTTGATGGAAAAAAGTTATAAATATATGTCCTTTTATGAAATCTAACTTATGATGCAATTTAAATAGACAATATATAAAGGGAAAAAATATAAATATACCCCCAAACTGATGTAAATGATAAGCAGATATCATGCGTCATATTTTTGGATCATTGGTGCCCCTACCACCCAAAAACTACAGCCTATATAACCTTCACTCTAATGGAAGACTAAATAGGAACACGTGACACAATTTTATCCGTCGATCCGATATTTAATAAATATCGGATGGGTGGATAAGATTATGACATGTGTATGTTCGTTAGTATAAAGGGTATATATGCTATAGTTTTTGGACGGCAGGGCACCCAATGTCCCAAAAGTATGACAAAGGATATCTGCATACTATTTACCATAGTTCGCGGGGTATATTTGTCCTTTTTCCCATGTATAAATAATAAACCATATGTACTAATCTCAAACCAAATCTTTTGGGAGGGTAAAACTAAACACAACACAATTCTTATGTTGTCTTCACACTTTGTATTCCTTAAAATTTCTCCTTAGTTTTTTGTGATATCAAATTCTACGTGTCTTCACATATACAATCAACTTATTTTATACTATATAAATAGACTACTTATATTTCTTTTTCTCTATCTTTACTCATCAATCAAAAGGTATGTAAAAAAGTCTCTCTTATATATTTCTTTTCTCTTTGTTCTATTTTAGCTATTTCTTATAAAAATTGACTGTTTACGCAATAAATCAAATAGATTAACACTTGATTTTTTGTGTTTCTTTTGTAAATTTGTTTATCGAACAGAAATTAGCAAAAAAAAAAAAAAATAAATGACAGATTTTGGGGAAGAGCCTAATGAAGAATCACCAAATTCCCAAAGAGGCTCAAAAAGGCATAGATAGTGCCACAGACACAGTATGAAACAAATCGAAAGACTTGAAGCGTAAGATATTTTTTTTAAAGAACTTTATCCTTCATATATATTCAAAAAAAATTATAATTTTTTTGTTTAAAGAGATAATCTTATTTTCTGAAATGCATGAGTGATAAATTTAAAATTCATTAGCGATAGAATAATTTATATTTTTGTATGTGTTTTTTGTGTATTAATTTATAGTTAATTTTTATTGTTTTTCTGGTGTTGCTTTTTTCTCTTGCTCTCCATATGGCCATTCAAATTTAATAGAAGATATGTACTTTTGATTTCGCTTTCAATGTTTTAATTGAGTTGCTAAAATGGTTTTGAAATAGTTTATTAGTATGATTAATCTACTGTTTATATACAACTTTATCAATCATCGATTCGTTCTTGATTATTCATTAATAACTTTAGCAGAAGTAGCTGAGTTTATTTAATTTCAATTTCTTTCTCATTTTTGCACCAAAAAAATCAAACAAACTCTTTCTCATGATGTTCGATACCCCTTGTGAGGCTCAATAGAATATATCTGAATCTAAAAAAACTATTTTAAGGGTCCAACTAATCCAGATCGCATGAAAAAATTCACTATAGTTCGACTAGATAGATTTGCATTCAAAAGTCCCGCTTTAGGACGGTTAGTTCAGATTCACATTAGAAAGCCTCAACTTTGAGGGATAAGAATGTGACAACTCTTGTCCCAGGACACAAAACGAGGGCTCTAGTTAAGTATTAAGGAGTACTTACTGCTCCTCAATTTTTCGGGAGTATCTCATACTTGATCTAGACTCGACTAATAAAAATTCAAGTGGGAAATTAAGTTCCATTTTAGGGTAAAGTGTTTCTTAACAAGGAAGCTTTAGTTCGAATGCTCAAACTTGAGACCCTTATATATGATGGAGAAATACTGCCAATCCACCATGCTTTTTATGACACTTTTTTTTTCCTTTCATTTTTAGATTTTAAAAAAAAAATGATCAATAGTGTTTTTTACCCTTAATTTTCAATCAAGATTCTTCAGAACTGTCCGCTTCCAAAAGAAAATCAACAAAATCAATTGGCTAGGAAAGCAGAGCTTGAACCTGAGCATGTCAGGATTTGGTTTCAAAACAAAAGGACATAAATAAATGTAATTTGTTGTAAAACTAAAGAACAAAAGAACAATAGAAAGATAAAGAAAAGAAGAATATAAGAGGAGAGGAAAAATATAAGATCACAATCTTTCTTTCAAGTATTCACCAAATCTTCAAGTGTATACAATATGAACCCTTATGCCAATATTTATAGTGTAACATAGAGGCATACAAAAGGTTAGTCATAAACATGACATTAACATGAATATAATGGGGAGGTTATGAAAGTGAAAGGTTACAAGAATAATGGTTATAAAATTGGAGGTTGGAGGTTATGTTATCTTCATCATGGAGGAGGTTATGGAGTAATTTCTTAGAGTAGTGGACATCTACATTATATTATTTTATAACACTTTCCCTTGGATGTACATAGATAATATGCCTCGTTAAAACCTTACAAGAAAACAAACCCGTGGGAAAAAATCCTAGTGAAGAAAAAAGAGTACACATATCTTTTAATACGCCTGATGTTGCCTCGTAAAAACCTTAACAGAAAACCCATTTGGGACAAAACCATGGTTAAGAAAATAGTACAACACATATTTTTCTCCCCCTGATAAAAACTTTACTTGATATCTCAGAGACGATTCATTCCAATCTTATATCACAACTTCTCAAATATTGATGTTCGTAATCCTTAGTGAATAAGTTTACAACATTATCACTTGAACCAGCCTTTGAACGTCTATCTCAACATTTTGTTGAAGATCATGTGTGAAAAAACTTTTGGTGAAATATGTTGTGTCTGATCTCCTTTGATTGTATCTTCCATTCAATTGAGCTATATATTATTTTCGTATATGGTGGCTGAAATATCCTTTGTCAAAGGAAAATCACATATTTTCTGAATATGATAGATCATGATTCCAAACAAACACACCCCTAACTTACTTCATAGATCAATATGATTTGAAGAAGTGGTTACCAATTATGTTGAATTCAAAGATATTGTTGTGCCTCAATATGTAAGCAAATAACTCATTTGCGATTGAGCTTTATGTAGATCAAATAAATATTTTGCATATACATAATCAAATCATTTCTGACTCATGAGAGATTGATCAATTTTATTGAAGCTCGTCTTTTCTTCTCAAATAAAGTCACACATCTTCTAGCATTTGCATAACCATCAATCTGTAAGTGCACCAATTGCACCAATACATGACATTATAAATCATTTTCATGAGGTTGAAAAAATTCTTTCTTTATGTTAAGCAATCTCAAAATCATTGAGTACTCAATAGCGATTCCATCGATTATAATCGAAAAGAAGACTCATGCTATACTTGGTATTCAGGTATCTACATTATAAATCATTTTCATGAGGTTGGAAAAATTCTTTCTTTATGTTAAGCAATCTCAAAATCATTGAGTACTCAATAGAATAGCTTTAAGACCTTTTAAATCCTTCAAGGATTTTCATATAACATTCATCGTCTAGTTAGACGTAATAATCATTCATTATGCATATTCAAGTATTTCATCTATTTCCAGACTAAAACAAGTCTCATTGCATTCACCATTGGAGAACCTATCTCTATTTAATAATGTCAGGACTTCTGCAAAAATTCTTTATGCCCCGAGCACAAATCGTACTTTATATCTTACAGTTATACTTTCGCACAATGATTCATTTGTACCCTCACTGACATATATTTTGATCTATGAACTATATGTTCAAAAGCATCACTTCTCTAAGTGAAACAAAATATTCTTGAATAGTTTCAATCATTTATCTGTCCACACTATATATGACATATTTGAATTTAAGATACTCGTAACCATTTATAGCACTGAGTGCTACATCATATCAAATATACCATCAACGATCATTTTGATATCGATTCCAGTACGACATAACTTATTGAGATCTCCTCATTTTTCATCATTTTCAGAGGTACCTGAACCTTTGCCAAGGTTTTATGAAATGTTATATCATAGTTCTCTTTCAAAGCACTTGCCTCATTAGCAATGACCATTTTGATAATTTGCTCCTCTCATTTATCAAGGAGTTTTACATTTGGAATCGATTGTTCTATCACGCTTCAGGCGTACCATAGACTCTGTCCTTCAAGGACTATTTATTGGAGCATTTGCAGCTTAATTAAAATATTGGGTCAGCAAATACATCTGACAAATTACTTGCAACATTTTGGAAATGAATTATCTTTTGAACTTCAAGTTCACATTTTTTTAACGAGGATCTAGATAATTCACCTTGTTGACACCAAATTTCGGTCTAATAGTTTTAAAATTAATATATTTTGAGTACTTTATTTTAAATAATTTAAAATACATGTTTTTGTCATTTTAATGAAATTTGTTGATAATCATCCTCTTTCTCAAAGTATTAGGATTTTATCGATTGTTATGTTTATATTATTTTGTCACAGCTAGACGTTCAAATATTTGTTCATTTTTTATAAAATTATTATTTTTGTTAAATTGCATTTTTACATGTAATTGATTACGTTCATTACTTTTTTCATATTCATTTTCTCTGTTACGTTGTTAATATTCATTTTGATATTTTGTGCAGTCTAGAAATTCATTTAAATACGAATATAATTTGTATACATAAATTTTTGGGCCAGATCTGAAGCCCATAACTTAAGCCCATTTTTAAGAATTCCCTATATATACAATATTTGGCTCATTAGGTTCAAGGTTGTGAAATATCTTCAAATTAGGGTTGAAAATTTTCATATTTTTATTGACAAGGGTTTAACTTTTCATTATTTTTGGTTACCACCACCCCGGAATCCGGTGAAGTTCCGGAAACACAAAAGACCCCAACCTCATTTTTGTATATTTTTTCTTTCTTTTCCTGTGAAGAATCAAACCCCATTTAACAAACCTCTTCCTCCTTTCCATTTCCAGTGAACTCCACCTCCAAACTCCTATACATTTCCCCATTTTCCGGCAGCAACTCTGGGGAAGAGCTCAAAGTTCTGATGAACCTGTTTTCTCCTATATTCAAATTAGCAAACCAGAAGAAATAAAAGATCTAAAGAAAAATACAAAGAACTATCCGAGTCCACAGAATCAACTGTGTGTCCTTAAGAAATTTAATCCCCTCAAGTACTCGAGGTTACAGATAAATTCCTCCCAAGATAAAACTGATTAACCATTAAAGAAGTAGCGGTACCTCAAACTTCAATAATTTCAACGAACTCAAAATGATAGCAACGAATCACACATACAAACACGATCGATCGATTTTGTTTTGTACGAAATGTATGCAAAAGAAGGGAAGAATTTAATGCTAAAAAATGAGAGACAATCTCTCTATTTATAGCCAACAACGGGTAAATCACAACTCATAGGAAAGAAGACAACCTTACAGAAAGGTCACAACACTTTAGAAAAGGCACAACCTTTCAAACGGTTACAATCCTTTAGAAAGGACACAACCTTTCATAAAGGTCACAACCCTCCGGCAAAGTGACAACCCTTTAGGAGAGTCACAACCCTTCATTTCCTGTTCATACCTTTAAAACCCAACAATCCCCCACATGAATAGGGAATGACTATTTTTTAAAAACTTATGCATGAAAAGCTGTGTGATTCGTAAGTAAGAGTTAATCGCATCTTGATAAGTAGGTTTCCCTTTAAACTTTCCGTAGTGAACATATATCGGATATACTCGGTCAATCGGTAGATTTGATATATTTGAACCGTCGATCTTTGGTGTATACCTAGACAACATAAGTCACACAATCAACCCTTGAACTGTTTTTGGTTCTCATTGTTTTTTTCGTTTCAGCCATGAACACATCTCGGTTAATAAGTGCTTCGAGAACTGGCCTTACCGGATTCTCCTTGAAGCGACTTACACTTCACACTTAGATAGGTGATTTCTAAATGTGTTATCCCGTAGATACACCATTTGATATACCCTGTATCAAACTTAGAAACCATTAAAAAGTCCTAATGTCTTTATCCTTGTTACGGAATATTGTCTTATCATGAGAATGGACCATAAAAAATAAATTTTGACAATGTTGAACCATCATTAATGACTTTGTTTGATCTCCTTGAACCTAGATCTTGGGATCTCCAGTCTTTTAGGTAGAGTTACCGCCACAATGACTTGTTCTCGGCCATAGTATCATTCCCTTTGATAATCTATCAACTTCATCTCTAGTTAGGCCTTTTATAAGTGGATCCGACACATTATCCTTTGACTTTACATAGTCAATTATGATAATTCCACTAGAGAGTAGTTCTCTAACGATATTACGTTTAAGTCATATATGACGAGACCTACCGTTATATATCATGCTCCATGCCCAATCTAGTGTATGCATATATGAGCTAAAGGTTTGGGCCAAAAATCTTTCAAGAAATTTCGGAGTCATTCAACTTCTTCACCGATCTTATCCAGAGAGATAAACTTAGATTTCATAGTAGAGCGAGCGATACATTTCTGTTTGGAATATTTCCATGAGACTGCTCCTCCACCAAGAGTAGATACATATCCACTCGTGGATTTTATTTCATTTGACCTGGTGAATCAATTTGCATTACTATATTCTTTCGATACTGTTGAATACTGGTTATAATGCAAAATAATAGTTTGTTAAGTATTTTTTTTAAACAAATACTCAAAACTCTTTTCATTTTCATCCAATGAGTTTGATTAAGATTACTTGTGAACCGCCTTAGTTTACTAATAGCACATGCTATATCTGATCGCGTACATTTAATGATATTTATCATACTTATCAATAATCTAGCATAATTCAATTGTGAGTAACATTTTCCTTCATTCTTTTGAAGTACGAATCTCACATTTATTGGAGTCTAGTCAATATTGAAATCCAACTACCTGAACTTTTCAAGTACATTTTCAATCACATCAGTAACTTTAATTTCTTTCATATAGAAGTTACTTTCTAGCATATGCTTAGTAGCATTTATGTCATATGTGTCTCTTTTGATGATCAACATGTCATCAACATACACACACACACACACACACACACACACACACACACACACACACATATATATATATATATATATATATATATATATATATATATATATATATATATATATATATATATATATATATATATTACATACTCGAGTAGAGATATGTTTTTCTTTTCTGAAACGGCCTGGAACATGACCCATTCTGTTATTTTTAGGGGAAGTCAATTTTCTTTACAATTTTCTCAATTTTTAATTGCAACGTATCATTTTCAAACTTTTCTTTTTTTCCTTTAGGGTGTGTGTTTGGTATGATTTGACCTTTTTTATTAAAAAAATAGTCTTTTTTGATGTTTATTGTCTTCTCTCAAAATAACCTTTAGCGAAAATGTTTTCCAACCGAAGGAGCAAGAAAAATGGTAGTATTTCTCATCGTTTAAGAAAAGTCATTTTCCTTCACAATCATCTCAACTTTGAACATTATATTGACACTTTAACGACACTCGGGTATCACTTTCACCTTTAACATCTAAATATCTCATCATACTTTCTCGTCCGTTAATATTTTTATCAATCTTCACTAGAATTTTTTGCTCTAAAAAATGTATTCATTCTCCAACCAAATACTGAAAATAAAAATAGAATTGCTAATATAGATTATTTTTCAAAAAACAAAAAACACGCCCTTACCTTTTTTTTTCCTTATTAGTATTGTGAATTTTCGCTTTCCTATTATTTTATCTTTTGATTTTAGTATTACATGTAGTCTCCTTGGCTCCAATTATATCATACTAGTTGTTTTATATATACGAATTTTGATATACTTTATTTGAATGAGGATATATAAAAAAAATAACATATATGTTCCACATGATATATATGTTGTTGTAATACTTGTATTTTATTTTTATTTTCAATGTTTAATTATCTAGAAGGAATGAAAAATACAATACAAATATCTCAAAGGATGGTGAAGAGCTTTTTTGAAATCCTAAGCATGACAGACAACTTATATTTTCCAACTTCACCACGGCTCAACCGCGGAGATCGAATTTCAATAAGAAAAAATGAAGACAAGAATTTCATTGTTGCTACTTCTTTGTGGCTTCCTCTTTCATTCCAAGATATCTTCAATTTTGTCAAAGATGACAAGACAAGAAGTCAGGTATGTACTCAAAGCTCTTTATAATAATGATAATTGTTCAGATAATTTGTATAGTTGTTACAACAAAATATTATTATTGAGAATATAATTTGCATGATATTGATATCGGTTCCAAATAAAACTTTGATATTATATTCAATTGGCCAAAGGTATTTCAAAAGCAGCCTATATATCTCCAAGAGGTGAAGGTAAGGTTTGTGTACATTCTACCCTCTTTAGACCTCACATTGTGGAATTACGCATGATATATTATTGTTATAATATATTATATGTGAAATATTGTCGTAGGGAATGATTGTCATAATAATATAATAATATAAAAAATTGTATGATTGTATATATCTTTGCATTCGATATTCAATATTTAATGCAATGAGCCAAACATCTGATAAAAAAGATATTACACTTTTAATCCCTATATGACTTGTTAACCAAAGGACCCCTAAAAATACTCACATCGAAATTGACTTTTTCAATCCTAGTGTAGATTTTTATGTGAAACTCTCAAATATTTCAATAAACATCATAATTTTAAATAAAAATAGAATGAGTTCAATGTTATTTTTTTTAAAACCATTAACTTAGAAGTCTTGAATTTGATTAATATGCTAATATTGTGTTCCCATGTTATATTGTCTACATGTGTGCTAGCCTTGATGTTAATTGTACATATTATTTTAGACAATGCTCATCTTACAAACTTAATTTTAACAATTAAATTATGACATTGTTTATTGTTTGATTTTTTTGCCAGTGGGATATTTCGACAGCTGGGAATGATGTGATTGAGTTAGCTCAAAGTACTAACAGGAGCTCTTCCAGGAAATAGTATTACAATCATTCAGGTATTTTTCATATTTATTATTTATATATTGCTATTTTATGCTTAACGATAGTCTTCACGACCTAGTAATTTACGGATTTAGTCTACACGACCTAGTAATTTATTGAGTTTCACTTTTCGCCTAGTGTGAAACAGGTTGCCTGACGTGTTCCAACAAAGCAGTAAGGATAATAAGTAAAAAGACCATATTTTTACGTGGAAACACCCGGTTCAAAAGATGTAAAAATCACAACCTGTACCCTTACAAGATTTAACTCCAACTTCACTAAGGCCTCATTTGTTTCTATTAAGATTAAGATGTCTGAATCTGAATACACATCTAAATATTAAGATATGCATTAAGATCTAGATTTGTAAATCTGAATAAACATTTGAATATTAAGATGTTGTCTCTTAATCTGAATACTGGATTATTGAGACTGTTTGTTTTCAATATTTGAATGTACATATAAAAATTAAACGCTATATCAATAAAATATTATAAAAACCTCATTTTAGTAAAATATTTTTTTTAGAAAATAATATTTTGAACATTTTTATCCTAACAAGGTAATATGATTTATCTATCAAACATTTAACATTAAGTTACATCATTAATATGACTATTCTTTACACTTAAAAACTTTGAGAATCTAATATAATGCCTTGTAAAAGTTTATATAGAGTAGTAATATAATGTTTATGAAAATATTTTGTTTTATAATGGACAGTTGATATCAAATAATTAATACATTTTTATTTTTTGAAACTGTGCTAAATATTATATCATGAATGCTTATCAATTCAAATATATTGATTAATTTATGAAAGTAAAAGATGTATATTAAGTTAGTAAGAATAAAGAAAATTATAACGGTAAGCATATAGTTAATATTAATTAAATAAGAAAAAAAACTTTTATGAGTTGTTATGATGTAGTTGAATTAAGATAGTCATATTTTGAGGCTGAATGGTGTTAAGAGTGTGTTACGGATCTGATTCATTCAGATGTATTCAGACCCATTAAGAGACTTATAAGAAAATAAAAAAACAAACTTAATGAAGTGAATCTGAATAATTAAGATTCAGTCCTAAATAACAAACAAATGAGGTCTAAATCAACTACGAGCCTCCACAAAATATAGATTACAAACTTTGCAACCTACCTTAACTTCAAGTTATGGATTTGCACTACAACTCTTGTAATCCTAACAACTAATTCTAATTCCTAATCTTCAACACAAACCTCCCAAGGTATGTGTTTCCAACTCTTCGAGTTATTATGTCCCGCCCCGAGCCTACACCCTGGGCGGGACTGACACTCGGAGACCATTGCTGGTTCCCAAGTGAACCCTGACCTGACTTACTCAACTCAGCGAAAGACTAAACTCAACTTACTAAATACTAACTGTCTACGAAACCTCTAAACTGACTGAAGATGGATGTTGGGACAGACCCCACACATACTAAAACTAAACTACTAAAGCAATGAAATGTATGTCCTCCGAAATGCAAGGAGGCTCACCACTGACTCTGGAGTTCGATCTGGATCAACGAAGCGCGCGCTGCGTGCTGATCCTGGTTACCTGCTTCTGCATCAAAAAATGATGCAGGACAACTGGCATCAGTACATTGAGTGTACGATTATTCGAGTTGGAACACTAAGCACAACTATTAAGGCTGGCAATTGGACAAGTTTGGATCAACAAGATCGGTTTTATCAAAACTGGTCCTCGTACCGAATATCTTACCAGAACCAGGTCTTACCGGAACTAGTTTTACAGGAAAAACCCAAAGGTTCCGCCCGGTCCCTTAGTAAGCGGATATGAATCGGGTTGGACCGGACCAGAACCGGGTCTTACCGGTTCAACCGGTACCGGTAATTTTTTTTAATTTTAATTATTATATAATACTATATTATTAATTAATAAGATTACATTAAATTTTAAATTTTAAAGTTTATATTGAATTTAAAGTTTGAAATTGAATTTAAAGTTTAAACTTTAAAGTTTATATTGAATTTAAAGTTTAAACTTA
The DNA here is from genome assembly GCA_016801875.1 of Solanum sitiens. Lineage (NCBI taxonomy): Eukaryota > Viridiplantae > Streptophyta > Magnoliopsida > Solanales > Solanaceae > Solanum > Solanum sitiens. The sequence continues at coordinate 140,698 of JABWTJ010000044.1, read as the reverse complement.
AAAACTTAAAACTCAATTTTATATTAATGTTTAAACTTTAAACTAATACTAAAATAATTAACAATTAAATTTATAAAATGAAATGAATTAAATCATCACTATTCTCACCAAATATTTCATTATTTGGTTTTTTATTTGGCTACTTAATAGTGGTAGTCCGATGTTCGGCATTGACCCATCTCGAAACAACACTGATATTTCCAAAAAATCCTTTGCTAATGAATATCGATGATCTCCAATCATAAATCTCGCCGCACTAAAGGCTTGCTCCGAAGCGATCGATGATGCTTGAATCGCTAGCACATCTCGAACAATCCTAGCAAGGGTCGGAAATTGATTTTCACGATTCTTCCACCATACTAATATTGGAGGTTGAAGTTGTCCTTCTTCATGCTTAATCTTCCCGTGCCTGATTGAAATATAAATCAAATAGTAGAGGATTCAAGCTCAAGATAGTCATCCATCCAATCATTCGTATCATCACTTTTAGGCTTAGAAGATGGAGGTTCAACTATTGGAATATTTATTTCCATAACTTTATATGCATTATATAAATCTCTAACTTTTGTATAAATGCTACTTTTACATTCTTCAACACTAGGAGTTTCATCATCTTTAATTTCTAAATTTGCATAAATCTTTTAACCCATTCTTTCAACACCTCTTAATTTATAATTTGGGTTGATAGTAGTAACAGTCAAATAGATTTGAGGAATAGGGAAAAAATATTTTTTGAATTTTTCAATTATAAAAGAAAGTGAATCTTTAAATTGATCTTTTCCTTTATATTTTGCAAATTCAGATGAAATAGTACAAATATTTACTAAAACAGAAGAAATAGTAGGATAATATTGACTAGAGCATGCATTTGTTGCTTTATAAAAACACTTAAATATTCAACAAGTACTTTTGTGTTTTTCCAATATTCAAAGTCAATTCTTAAATTCGGGTTCGCATTATGAGCATTAAAAACTAATTGTACCGGCTCTTGATAAATATAAGCAACTTCAAGCATTTCAAATAAAGAATTCCATCTAGTGCATACTTCTTTTGGAACTTTTCTATATGCAAGTCCACATTCTTTACAACGACTTTTAAATTCTGTAATTCTAGATTTTACTTTAGCTTTAAAAATCCAATTACAAGCAAGTCTAATTTTTTCACAAGAAACTCCAAATCGAGAAATACTATCTTTTACTATTAAAGTATACACACGTGCGTCACACTTAATATGAAAAGAATCATTATCAATTGGACAAAGTCTATATTTTAAATAATGATCTTCTTTTAAATTATTAAAAGCATTATCTAAAGTGACACTCATTATTTTATCACGTATTCCAACATATTGTAAAACAGAGCTTACTTTTGTTGCTATATAAGAACCGGTTTTAGTTTCTTCAACATATTTATACGCTAATATTTATTTTTGCATGTTCCATTCATGGTAAATCCAATGGATAGTAAGTGTAAAATAATTATTACCATTAGGACTACGTCCCATATCAAAAGTAATAGATAATCTACCATCATAATAAACAAATAAACAACAAAGAAAATGACAATATTATTTTTGATACTTAAAAAGATCACTTTTAGTTATATTTCTTGGAATACCTTCATAATCTGGGTTATATAATTCCCGAATATAATGAATAAAATCATGATGTGAAGGGAATGAAAAAGCCAAACCACAAACAACAACCATTTTAGCTAATTCTCTACTATATTTGTTTTTACTATACGTGCGGTGTGTGCTTCGACTAGCCGGGTTAGACATATTTAATACACCTTGAACCATATTAGAACCTCCAACTCCCATAGAATTTTCGGGTATGGGTGTTCCATTTTTGTTAGCTCTTTCTATATCGTCTAGGCGAACAAATTCTTTATTACACTTTCAGAAATATGTTCTTAGTCGTCCCGTTCCCCCTTGTGTACCTATAGTTACATGTTTCATGATCAATTTACATTTAGTGCAAGTAACAGTAGTTTTTACCTCATTTTATACCAAAAGTTTCCATACTGAAGATGTTTTAACACGTACGGCGACGACATTTGAAAAAGTAGGTAAAGGGGGGGACTTCATCTTGTTTCGGTAATTCGGTAACCGTACTAGTAGGGATAGAAGTCTCTTCATCTTTCTCATTTTTTTCTGCTTCTTCATCTAATTCTTCCTCAAAATTAGTAAAACATCTATTTAAAGTCTCATGATCTACTTCATTTTCGAAATTAAATTCAATAGGTCCTGGACATAAAACAAGTTTCATTAACATGAGTATAATCATTAGTATTAACTATAAATCTAGGTGGCAAATTTTTTGAACTAGAACTACTTACTCCTCCCCTATTATTTTTTCTTTCTGACATTGGTCTTGTACCACTATTTCTTTCCGAATTCATGTTCAAGTTTATAATAATTAAATATTATGAAAAACAAGCAAGATAATATAATTAAAAAATAAAATAACGTAATTAATATAAAAAATTAAAGTTGGAACGAATGTACCGAACGTCTACGTAAAAGTAGACGTATAACCAAAGCCGGAATTGAGAGATGCCTATTGAAGCTTCCGATTTACTTCAAATAAATCTCTGAAATCCAAACTCCAAGTCAATATCACAAAATAATAATTATGAATTTATGAGAGATTTAAAATTGGGAGATTGTATAAGATGTTAATGAAATAGTTTGTGAATTTGTGATTTTAAATGAAAATAATGGTATATTTATAGTGTAAAGGGGTTAGAGAGGAGTGTTTTTTTAGCCGTTTTGGGCCCAGCCCAACGTCTACAAGGTCCCAGCGGTCACATTAAACAAATAAAACAAATTAAAACCCGTTGAACCGATTCTTACCGAATCGGTTCAACCGGATAAAAACATGGGTTCTGAGTCGGTACCTGATCTAGTACCCTAGAAGACCGGTTACTTACCGATTCAACCGGTACCAGACGAACCGGTACGGGAACTAGACAGGAATCGAACTGGACAAAAACTGGTTCATTTGCCAGCCTTAACAACTACAAAGCTTGAAATAGAGTAAGTTGAACTCACCTTGGCTCTGCTCAACTCATAAGATAAGAGCTCAATATAAAGCAATAATGATATATATATATATATATATATATATATATATATATATATATATAACAGATAAAACATTATAACTCTTAGTTCATTAAAGGTATACAATAATAAAACTCAACTTCATTTATAATTAAAGGTATAGTGTCCTATACTTTGCCGTCGCATAGGACATCCTCTACCTAGTGGATCCACTGGCTAACCTTACGTGATCATGTAAAAAGTAAGACACGTTAATACCCATGATGGCTACATGGTTTACATTAGGACTTGAGTTATCTGAACTCTCATTCCCACATCGGTGCTCAATACTACTCCCAAAACATACTTTAGCTCATACTTTTTAATAAAACTTCCTTCCTTTGGGTTGAGATAATTTACTAAACCCTTTAACTTTAAAAGCTCCTTTTGGAATCGATGTTCCCTTTTTTGTTCAAAACTCTTTTGAAACTCTTAGTTTCCTTTTAACTTAAATGTGAAACATTTAACAACTTTTAGGGAGTACTTAGTCCCCCTTATAACTTTAGAGAAATGAACTCAACTCTTGCTCTTTACTTAACTTGAAACTTTAACTCTTAGGGAATACTAAGTTCCCTTATACCTTTTGAGAAATGAACTCAACCTTTGCTCTTTTCCTTAACTCGAACTTGAGCCTTAAAACGAAGTTAAAACGTTTAAGTAAGACTCGAAGAACTTTGAAAGCTTACTCACTTCATAACTTTAGACTTGACTTCTTACTTCCTTGACTTTGACCCTAACTTCCCTTGAATTTGGATTATGGATTCAAGGATCATGATTTGAGTTCTTGGATGATTTCTAGGTGTTTTTTTTGAATGACCCTTGGAGGGTTCAGGGGCTTAGCAGCACCCCCAGGCCTTAGCATAAATGAGCAAAAATTAATTACAAGGACGGGGACATAAAATCTTACATCCCATCCTATGGTGGTTCCGAGTGAACTTTCATACTAAGGTTATTCACTCATCCCCTTACAAGAAAAAGGAAACTAAAACAAAGTACCTAAAGAGAGGACTCCTCTCAATACAAAGTTCTAGAAATGCATAAATAAGGGAGACTCTCCCCTTACACTTAAGGAAAGAAATAACTAAATAACCTATTCAAAGAAACTATACATAGCTAGACATAGTTAAGTTGAAAAGGACCTAGGTGCTTAGAAATCATTTGAAGTTATTAGAATCACTGGAAGGTGTGAATGTACCTTGGAAGGACTTTAATAGGCGAAACTACGAAAACTGGACGAAAAACGCCGAATTGGGCGTACTACTGGTGTACCGCGCCAGGCCCTGGTCGACTGAGACCAGTTTTTGGTGTACTGCAGGCGTGCCGCACCTACCCCTACCCTGATGCATTTGATGAATTTTTCAACTCATTTTTCCATCTCCAAACTCTCCAAAACTTCCTAGTTATTTCACTTAACGCTGGGAACCCTAGTACTATCAAAATCTACTGAATTCCACTCAAAATAACTCAAAGAAAAAAGAATCACACCAACAATGGCAACCAACAATCCAATCAATAAGAAATTGAAACTTTCTTTCAAGATCTTAACTTCTTACATGAAATAACCCACAAATTTGCTGAATTGAATAAATTGTTGTGTGGGTGAAGTAAACCATAACAAAAGATCTCACACACCTTGATAGGGATTACCCCCGACAAATTCCACGCAACATTCTTGGCGTTCTTGGACGATTCTTGGTCTTCTCTTCTTCTCTCTTTTTCTCCCAAGCCCTAAGCGTTTCAAAACTTGTAAAAACTGATTTGTGACTTAGTATTTTACCCCTAAATAACCTTAAAATGAATTAGGAAATAATAGGGTGAAAATACAACTTTGCCCATACTAAAATCCGGATTGGATTTTCCTCACTCCAACAGTCCAACTTCCAAAAGGCCTTCTCCCTTACACAACCTTGGATTTGTGCAAATTTTGCGGAGTTGGAAGGATCTTCCTAAGATATTTCCATCCATATAAAGAACTCACTCAAAATCCTCTTGAGTTGGAAGTTATGGCTATTTGAAAATAACCAAAACTCACTTTTGAAATTTGGAAATTTTCTAGATTTTCTTACTTCTTTCCAGAACTGATTATTCTTGGTTTCTTAGCTTATTCTTAGTTAATTCTAGTTACAAGATGTTACAATATCTCCTCCTTGGGAACATTCGTCCTTGAATGAGAACTCTTTCACTAAGCTAAGGGTAGTAATATCATTTCAGAACTCAACAACAAAAGCAAGTAATAACATGATCATACATAGCCTTATAAAGTTCTACGAAGAGAATTTAGTACCTTGATTTGAATTCTCTCCGGATTCAAAGAGATGTGGATATCTCTTTTTCATAACCTACTCAGCATTCCAAGTTGCTTCTTCAATGAATTGGTTCCTCCAAAGGACCTTGACTGAGCTACTTCCTTTATCCTCAACTTGCGAACTTGACGATCCAAAATTTGAATCGGAACTTCTTCATAGGATAGGTTATCCTTAATCCCAACATTCTCTATTGGCACTATCAATGAAGGATAACCCAAGCACTTCTTCAACATAGAAATATGGAATACCGGATGAACCGCTGCTAATTCTTGGGGTAGCTCCAACTCATAAGCCACATTGCCCACTCTCTTGGAGATTCTATAAGGCCCAATATACTGGTGAATAAGTTTTCCCTTCTTACCAAACTTCATAACCCCTTTCATAGGTGATACCTTAAGATACACCCAATCATCTACCTCAAACTCCAATGGCCTTCTCTTAATGTTTGTGTAGGACTTTTGGCGACTTTGTGCTGTCTTCAACCTTTCTTGAATCACTTTCACCTTCTCCATATCTTGGTGAACTAAATCTAGTCCTATTAAGCCTGCTTCGTCAACTTCGAACCACCCAATAGGAAATCTGCACCTTTTCCCATAAAGAGCTTCATATAGAGCCATTTGGATGCTCGAATGATAACTATTGTTGTAAGCAAACTCAATGAGAGGTATATGATCATCCCAATTTCCCTTGAAGTCGATCACACAAGCTCTTAACATAGCTTTCAAGGACTGGATAGTACGTTCTACTTGTTCATCTGTCTGAGGATGAAAAGTAGTACCCAAATTCACCTTTGAACCCAAACCTTTCTGGAAAGATTTTCAGAATTGTGCAGTAAATTGTGCACCTCTATCTAAAATAATGGAGATCGGAACTTCATGAAGTCTTGCCACTTCTTGAAGGTACAACTTAGCATAATCTTCAACCGAATAAGTAGTCTTTACCGGAAAGAAATGGGCCGACTTTGTCATTTGGTCGATAATCACCCAAATAGAATCATGTTGCCTTCGATACCTTGGCAAGACTGTGATGAAGTCCATATTAATCATCTCCTACTTCCATTTCAAAAGTTCTATATTCTGAGCTAAACCTACAAGCCTTTGGTGTTCCAAATTCACTTGCTGACAATTTGAACACTTGGTAACAAACTCAGCAATATATGAAGTCCATATTAATCATCTCCTACTTCCATTTCAAAAGTTCTATATTCTGAGCTAAACCTACAAGCCTTTGGTGTTCCACTTTCACTTGCTGACAATTTGAACACTTGGTACCAAACTCAGCAATATCCTTCTTCATGCCTTCCCACCAATATACCTTTCTCAAATCGCGGTACATCTTGGTGGAACCCGGATGAATGGAATATCTGGAGCTATGAGCCTCCTCCAAGATTCTCTCTTGGATCCCATTAACCTTAGGTACACATAATCTACCTTGATATTCAGCACACCATCTCCCCCTTGTTCGATAAACAATACTCTTTGGTTATGGACACTTGCCTTCAAATCAAGAAAAATAGGGTCTTGGTCATGCTTCTCTTTCACCTCTGACACTAATGATGATTCATCCCCATTGGTCACCACTATGCCTCCTTCTATGGAGTCCATAAGTCTGAGTCCCAATCGTGCAAGTATGTGCACATCTTTTGCTAACTCTCTCATTTCTTCTTTGACTGGGAAGTACTTTCCATGGACAACCTTCTTATGGCATCGGCAACCACATTAGCTTTACCTGGGTGGTAAAGAATACTCATGTAATAATCCTTGAGTTATTCCAACCACCTTCTCTGTCTAAGGTTGATCTCTTTCTGAGTGAACACATGTTGGAGGCTCTTGTGATAAGTGAATATATACACATGAACACCATACAAATGGTGACACCATATATTCAACACTACTGCAGCCAATTCTAAGTTATGAGTTGGATAATTCTTCTCATGAACTTTCAACTGTCTAGAAGCATAATTTATAACCTTGCCATTCTGCATTAACACACAACCCAAGCCAACTCTTGATGTATCACAATACACCACGAAGCCTTGAGTACCCTCTGGTAAGGTCAAAATCGGAGCGGTATTCAATCTCTTTTTCAACTCCTAAAAGCTTTTCTCACAAGCTTCAGACCACTAAAACTTGAGTGTTTCTGAGTTAACTTGGTCAAATAAGAAGAGATAAATGAGAATCCTTCAACAAATCTCCGATAATAGCTAGTCAAGCCCAAGAAAATCCTTATCTATTGGAGACGTGGGTCTAGGCCAACTCTGAACTGCCTCAATCTTTTGAGTGTTAACTCTAATACCTTCACCAGAAATAATGTGGCCAAAAAATGCCACAAACTTAAGCCAAAACTCACACTTGGAGAACTTGACATATAGCTCCTTATCTCTCAACATCTGAAGAACAATCCCTAGGTGATACCATGATCTTCTTAATTCCTTGAATAAATCAGTATGTCATCAATGAAGACGATGACAAACATATCTAAATAAGGTTTGAAGACTCTATTAATAAGATACATGAACGTTGCAGGTGCATTTTTCAAACCAAAGTACATAACCAAAAATTCATAATGCCCATACCTTGTTCTAAAAGTTGTCTTGGAATATCACATTCCCTTACTTTCAACTAATGATAGCCTGATCTGAGGTCAATCTTGGAAAAAACAAGAAGCACCCTGAACTGATCGAAAAGATCATCTATCCTAGGAAGAGGATATTTATTCTTGATGGTCACCTTATTCAACTGACGGTAGTCTATACACATCCTAAGGGACCCATCATTCTTCCTAACAAACAAGATCGGAGCGCCCTAAGGTGAGACACTTGGTCGAATGAAGACTTTATCTAATAGATCTTTCAACTACTCTTTTGTCATATCCTGGGAGCACCCCCTAGACGTAACCGGCGCCGTCGTCCTCTTTGAGGACTAAGACCAACCTCTTAGCATTCGTCATAACATTCATAGGCCAAAAATACGGAAGAATTAAAAACTTTTACTACTTCTACATTGAGGTTTATATGGACCTCTACATACACATATATATAGTTATATCGAGTATACATAGACCCTTAGTATAGGAAGATTACATAGTCTTCTACTTTTACTGCATATACATAAGTATAACATAGAATATAGTCTTAAGGTTGTCTCATCTCATAACCATCTAAAACGATCATAGCAATTTGGCAATAGCCCTACATCAAAATATCAAGAAGCCACATATAGACTTATACAAATCATACTCAAATGAAATAGAATGAACATAAGAGTCTAAAAAGTAAATCAACTTCATAAGCTAGATATCGGCATCACCCTCGGAAAGTGAGGACCTACCCACTTAGATGGTAGAGAATATCTAAGTCTTCTTCAAGTCGTATCAAATGAGCCTTCAACGACCGGAACCTAAAATGTTTGAGAAAAAGGAAAAAATGGGGTTAGTACGCCACTTGTACTTAGTATGAGACCATATGCACATATAACATCAAAACATGCTAAAAAGGGACATTTAGTTGAATCATGCCATTTATCCTTTAAAATCATTATGCACAATCAATCAAGCCCTACCAATCATTAAGACATGTTCAACAAGTCAAAGCAAGTCATATGCATAATCAACATACTTGAACCCATAATCCAACACCACTCTATCATCAAGTAGCAATGTCATCCGCATGAAAAAGAGTTTATCATATTATAATAAGCAAGACAACTAATCATAAATCCCCATAAAGTCGACAAGTGCAATGAACAAGTAAAGCCCCATAACCTTACTCAATCAAGTAACCCTACAAGAACCATGACTAATAACTTACTCCACATAACATAGTATTCAATATGCATAACTCCATACTTTACAATAAGGACCAATTACATGTTCATAAGTATTATCATTATCATATAATATCATCTACATATAATATCACCACACCATCATCATTAACATTTATCATCATATACTCACATAATAATATTAACCTCCTAAAGCTTCTATCAAGGCAAACTAGTGCAAGGCTTAGGTAGAGTCCCATACCCCTACCTAGGCTAAGTCAAACCCCCTCAAGTCACTCTAGTTAGTTTATACACCATTACTTTTATTTTAGTTTAGGGAACACTTGCCTTAACCGACATAGACCACATGAGCTAAGTGTGGAATTCGGTGTTGTAAAACCTTACATCGATGGAAGGTGGTCTACCGGCCAAGATAGAACCTAACATGAAACGTAGCATCTAGGTGGATCCACTAGCTAGTATTCCTATGGTGTCAACATAGTTAAGGAACTTGGGACCATCTTGTAAACATCACTCTACACCCTATTTGAGTCATGAATCTATCCACCCCGTGAAGATCATAGTGAACCCTACCTTTCCTATGTAGGAAAATGTCACCCCTTCACACACAAGATCACTCGGTGTGCTAAGCTAAGTCCCTTCTTGAAATGTCTTTAATGTCTTTATTTATCAATCATAACTTAGTTTAGGTCATATGGTCTAGCCCTTGTATAATCATCATCATCATAGCTCAATAGGAATTGCATGAATATAATCCTTTCATCACAATCCATATAAGTAAGGTCAACACATTTACATATTCATTCATAATAAAACACACTGGTAGTCATCAAAATCCTTATAAAATTTCATCTTAATCAACCTTACAATCATAGACAAGACATTTCAATTCAACATCATACCACCCTATCAAACCTAATCAAGGTACACTCCAATACAACCTCATGACTTAATCACAATTCACCATAAATTGAAGTAAAGTATAGGGATCACAAGACTTACCAAGTATCCTTCACAATTCATGACCAAGGTCTTATCATCAACCCTTAGTTCAACTTATTTAGGTCATAAAGTCATCATAATTCAATAACCAACATGATCACAATGCTAAAAGAATCTCTACATCACAATTCAATACTAGGTCAAAGCTTAAGATTAGGTCAATTCATCATAACCTAGATTACTTCTCAAGAGCTAGCATGAAAGACTACAAATAATTCTAATTTGTTCATGATCAGTGTAACAACATCATCTAATAGCAATTCAACATATGACCAAGTCAATTGCACCAAATACAACCTAATTCATATCAAGATCAAACCTAGGGTTAAGGGTATAGGGTCATGTTCTACAATTTAGACTAAACCATCAAAAATTATCATGATCAAGTTAAAATACATGTTAAACTATCCATTATAACCTGAAGAAACCATAAACAACTTAGTTCACAACATCAATTTCGAGAGTAGATGAAACCCACTTGAAAACATAATTTTTAGAAATACTTTGAATGAACCCTTTGAGGAAAGAAGTCTCAAAGGTGAATAGATACCATACCTCAACGTTTGATGAAGATTTGATGGTGAAATCGCCCCTTAACAGCCCCCAAAACCCTTCCCTAGCTTGTTCGTCAATGGTGTCTTCCAATAGAGAGAGAAAGTAGAGAGAAGGAAGAGGATTTGTTTTGTGAGTTCTAATTAAACTAATGGGGTTGGGGTCTTTATATTGGGGGTTAATTAACTTAATTAGGCTCCCTTAATCCCCTAACTAACCCCCTAGCCCCTTAACTAATTAAATGAAATTAACTTAAAACGTGCAGGAAAATTACAGTTCAATCGACGACACCACGATCGACGGATCGTGGGTCAATTGACGAGACACCCCTCCCTCCGTCTTGCACATCCATAGTTTTGGTCAGATACTTGTGCAGGCGAGGGATCCAACCATTTGTCTAAGTGTTAGACGACGGCTGGCATCGACGCCCCGTCAATCCAGACACGAGCCGTTGATTAGATTCCGTTGGTGCACATTGCCAAGGCAGTGTTGCCTCCAACGTGCAAGGATCCTCTTCAAGGGCCCTTGGTTGGTCCTTGGGGAGTCGTACCCAGAAGTTTTGACCATGAATTGACTTAAACACATGTTACACACCTTTTCACTAAATTTCATACGTTTTCGACTCTTAAAATTTAGTCAAATAAGCTAAGGTACGCTAGTACCTCTTTGAACCAACTTCCGGACATCATGGATGTTCTTGGACATTTTGATTTCTAAATTTCCTAAATGACCTATATTCATTAAGATAGACTTAAAAACAGTGTCTAGACCTCATGACAACTATGTTAGGCTTTACGACACGTCTTAAATTTTCAAAGTGTTACATCTTTTAGCTCTTTTAACTCTGCTGGTGCCATTATGTATAGAGAAATAGAGATAGGACGAGTATCTGGGATGACGTATATGCCGAAGTCTATGCCTCTTTCGGGAGGGACTCCGGGTAGATCATCAAGAAAGACTTCTCGAAACTCACTGACTATAGGAAGTGACTGAAGGGAAGGTACCTCAACACTTAAGTCATTAACTCAGACTAAGTGATAGATACAACCCTTTGATACTAACATCATTGCCTTAAGGTACGAAATGAAACGACTCTTAGGCACTACTGAACTAGTAGCCCATTCTATCACTGGCTTATTTGGAATTTGGAACTTGACAACTCGAGTTCTGCAATCTATTGATGCATAACAGGCATGGATCCAGTCCATACCTAGAATGACATCAAAATCTACCATGTATAACTCTACTAGATCAGCCACGGTGTTCTTGTGATTAATGAAAACAGGAAAATCACGATATCCCCAACAGGTGTAAAAACACAGAAGGGTTCACAAATTTTTCAGGAACAATCTCAAACTGATTTACAACATAAGGAGTTACAAAGGATAAGCTTGCTCTTGGGTCTAATAAAGCATAAACTTCAAAAGTATAGACTTTGATCATACCCGTGACAACATCTGGAGAGTTCTCTTGCTTTTGGCGGCTAGTGATTGCATATAGGCGGTTTGCCCCTCCGCCGGTACCAGAAGTGGCTCCTCTAGGTGCAGCCCTGTTTGGTGGAGCAACTGATGAAGATTGGGATCTATTGCCCGGATTTCCACCACCTTACTTATCCTTGGGTCACTCTATCATGAAGTGACCCTCTTGACCACACTTGTAATAACTTGTCTGACCATCATGACAATTTCCTGGGTGGTGTCTACCACACTTAGTACATGTAGGAGCCCTAGTTCCTCCTGACGCCACACTACCTTGAGACTGAGCCGGCCTAGCCTTGAAGTGTTGCGAATTATGGCCGCTATACTCACCTCGTTTTCTGGGTACAGGTGCAATAGGAGATGATGGTGCATGCCCCTTTTGTTTCTGGAATTGTGGTCGACTTGAACCACTTTTTTGTTGGCCAGAATCATTCCCAGTCTTTGCTTTCTTATTTCGGTACTCCTCTATGTCCATCAGTTTCTCCTCTTCAACTTGTTGCACATATACGATCAGCCTGGACATGTCTATGTCACCAATAAACATGGCAACCCTACCTTCCTTACTTGAAACACGACCCAACCTGGCAACAAACAGACTCATTCTACTCCTCATGTCCCTCACCATCTCCGGAGCATAGCGAGACAGTTGAGTGAACTTCAACCCATACTCATGAACACTCATGGAGTCCTGTTTCAAAGTAAGGAACTCCCGTACCCTGTCTTCCTTTAGCTCTCGAGGAAAGAACCTCCCCAAAAAGGCTTCTTCAAAGCAAGACCAACTTGGATGTGGTGCATCCTCAGCTCTACCATCCTTCCATTGATCAAACTAGGTTCTAGACACACTCTTCAGTTGATAAGCAGCCAATTCAACCCTCTCAACATTCACCACATGCATCACCTCAAATACCTTCTTCAGCTCCTCCACAAATTTTTCTGGATCCTCAGTAGTGCTTGATCCGGTGAAACTAGAAGGATTCTTTATCAAAAACTCACGAACCCTCGAGGTGTCAGCCCCTTCCTGTCGAGCTCCTGTCTGTGGCCCAACTTGGTTAGTCACCGCTTGACTCAACATTCGGATAGCCTCGCGGAACTCAGTATTGGTACTCTCTCCTTGGGGTTGCACATCTGGTGCATTTGGGAACACTTCTTCCTCAACATTTATTCGTGGTCGACCTCTGAATGCTCTTCTTGGAGGCATAATGACCTGAAAATACATGTAAGCACGAATTAGAGAGAGAGACTTGTAGAGATAAACTCTTCGCACGAAAGAAAATGAAAGAAGTGAAACATTCCTATATATCGTAGCCTCATAATCATAGATGTGGCGCGCTTCACACCGATGACTAAAACTCTACAGACACGGCTTCATAGACTCCATAGTACTCTTAAACTTTGGCTTCTGATACCAAGTTTGTCACGCCTCAAGCCTACACCCTGGGCGGAACTGGCACTCGGAGACCATTGCTAGTTCCCAAGCGAACCCTTGGCCTGACATACTCAACTCAGCGGAAGACTAAACTTAACTTACATAAGAAATAAAGCATGTTCAAAAAAAAAACTTCATATAATATCTGGACAAAATGGCAATTAAGTCTCAACAAGTAAAACAAACTCCAAACTGAAATACTAACTATCTATGAAGCCTATAAACTGACTAAAGATGGATGTTGGGACATACCCTACACATCCTAAAACTAAACTACTAAAGCAATGAAATGGATGTCCTCCGAAATGCAAGGAGGCTCACCACTGTCTCTAGAGTTCGATCTGGATCAACGAAGTGCTGCGTACTAATTCTGGTTACTTGCGTCTGTATCATAAAATGATGCAGGCCAAATGGCATCAGTACATTTTATGTAGGAGTATGCGAGTTGGAATACTAATCACAACTATAAAGTTTGAAATGGAGTAAGGATGAACTCACCTTGGCTCTTCTCAACTCATATGATAACAACTCAATATAAAGCAATAATGGCATATGCAGTATTATAAAACTGATAAAACAGTATAACTCTTAGTTCATTAAAGGTATAATAATAATAAACTCAACTTTACTTATAATGAAAGTAATATAGTTTCTGTGGGAGATTCTCTAACCGACAACCACCAATATGAGCCTAAGTGGTGATACAACGTCTTGCCCATGCTGCCAGAACTGTCCTATACTTTGTTGTCTCATAGGACATCCTCTACATAGTGGATCCACTGGCTAATCTTACGTGATCATCTAAAAAGTATGACACGTTAATACCCATGATGGCTACATGGTTTACATGGGGACTTGAGTTATTTGAACTCTCATTCCCACATCGGTGCTCAATACTACTCCCAAAACATACTTTAGCTCATAGTTTTTAATAAAACTTCCTTTCTTTGGGTTGAGATAATTACTGAACCCTTTAGATTTAAAAGCTCCTTTTGGAATCAATGTTCCCCTTTTTGTTCAAAACTCTTTTGAAACTCTTAGTTTCCTTTTAAACTTAAATGTGAAACATTTAACAACTTTTAGGGAGTACTTAGTTTATTTTATAACTTTAGAGAAATGAACTCAACTCTTTCTCTTTACTTAACTTGAAACTTTAACATTTAGGGAATACTTAGTTCCCTTTTACCTTTTGAGAAATGAACTCAACCTTTATTCTTTTCCTTAACTCGAACTTGATCCTTAAAACGAAGTTAAAACGTTTAAGTAAGACTCTAAAAACACTGAAAACTTTACTTTTACTCACTTCATAACTTTAGACTTGACTTCTTACTTCCTTGACTTTGATCCTAACTTCCCTTGAATTTGGATTATGGATTCAATGATCATGATTTGAGTTCTTGGATGATTTTTAGGTGTTTAGAAATCATTTGAAGTGATTAGAATCACTGGAAGGTGTTAATGTACCTTGTAAGGATTTTAAAAGGTGAAACTACGAAAACTGGACGAAAAATGCCTGATTGGGCATACTGCTGGCGCGCCACGCTAACCTTAGTTGACTTAGGCCTTGTTCTGGCGCGCGCCAGGCCCTGGTCGACTGAGACCAGTTTGTGCCGTACTGCAGGCGCGCCACGCCTGCCCCTACCCAGATATGTTTGACGAATTTTTCAACTCATTTTTCCATCTCCAAAATCTCCAAAACTTCCTAGTTCTTTCACTAAACGCTGGGAACCGTTAGTACCATCAAAATCTATTGAATTCCACTCAAAATAACTCAAAGAAACAAGAATCACACCAACAATGGCAGCCAACAATCCAATCAATAAGAAATAGAAACTTTCTTTCAAGATCTTAACTTCTTACATGAAATAACCCACAAATTTGCTGAACTAAATAAATTGGTGTGTGGGTGAAGTAAACCATCACAAAATATCTCACATACCTTGATAGGGATCACCCCCGACGAATTCCACGCAACATTCTTGGCGTTCTTGGACGATTCTTGGTCTTCTCTTCTTCTCTCTTTTTCTCCCAAGCCCTAAGTGTTTAAAAACCTGTAAAAGCTGATTTGGGACTTAGTATTTTACCCCTAAATATCCCTAAAACGAATTAGGAAATAATAGGGTGAAAAGACAACTTTGCCCTAACTAAAATCCCGATTGGATTTTCCTCAGTCAAACAGTCCAACTTACGAAAGGCCTTTCTCCCTCATACGACCTTGGGTTTGTGCAATGTTGGCGGCGTTGGAAATATATTCTCGAGAGCTTTCCATCCATATAAACAACTCACCCAAAATCTTCCTGAGCTCTAAGTTATGGCTGTTTGAAAATGACCAAAACTTACTTTGAAATCTTGAAATTTTTCAGATTTCCTTACTTATTTCCAAAAATGATTATTCTTGGTTTCTTAGCTTATTCTTAGTTAATTCTAGTTACGATATTTTACATATTACAACCTGAAGACAACAAGCTCACAGAACTAAGATTACATCAAGACTCATTCACAAAGAAAAACTCCTAACACTTTAACACTGTAAAGGGATTGGGTGTTTTGATGTGTTCCTTCAGTTTGCTAGTAGCATTTGCGAAGTCAATTTCTCGATGGCTCTTTTTGCTCTGTAAGTGCACAAGTATTTTGGATGATTTCAGTTCTATTTAAGCACAATTTTTCATATAGTTATTGTTTACTTCAAACTCCTTATTGACTTGAACTCTCTTGACTTGGAGTTCTACTTCAAGTAAGACTCCTTCAATTCAAACTCCTATCTTCTTTAGACTTCTTCTTCAAAATACATTCATTGATTCTTTGTATTGTAGTCGAACTCCAACACTTCAATTCAGCAGTAACTTGAAGATTTCTACTTTAAGACTCCTTCTTCAATTAAAACTCCTTGCCTCTTTAGACTCCTTCTTCAAATCAAACTCATTGGTTCTTCAATTAATCAGATGTTTATTTCCGCTGAGTTTTCTCACGAAATTAACATTATCCATTTATGTATTTCTTCACTCTTGTCTTTATTCATTTTAAAAGTTTTCTCGAATTCAACTGCTCTTGACAGTGAACCTTTGGATCATGTTGACTGATGCATTTCATCTTTCTTTGTCAATCATCAGAACTGCATAAATCTCAACACTAAAATTATCCAATAATAATGACATTTTTTCAAGAAACAAATAATATTATTTATGATTGGATTCTTCTTTTTTCGTAGGTAGAAATACCAATGTTTCTAACTTGTAACTTTTCATCCTTAATATTTTATTATTGAATCAAAAGACATTTTCTGTGGTCCAGTTTCACTTTTGACTTTTAGTAAGATAACAATAAAAACACACACAAACACAAAGACTATCTTTTGTCACATTTAATTTATATATATTGATAATTTAAAATATTTTTCACATTATCTCTTTTAGTACTTCCACTAATATTATTTAATTGTTGTAATGTACATACAACCTTGTATGCAAAAAGAAATGTTAGTGCTCAAAGGGACAAACATTGATAGTATGGGAGCATTTTTAGTCTATGCACCCATAGAGTTACCAACGGTCACTTCAATTGTCAATGGAGGTGATGCAACAAAAGTTCCCATTTCGCCCTAAGGTATCATCATAAGTCCTGATGGTTGCCTCTCCTCAGATAGGGACAGTACTGCAAATGCTGAAAATGGTTCAATTTTGACGGTAACTTTTCAAATATTGATAAGTGGTCATAATAATCAAACCTCCCAGAAGCAACAAATGGAGGTAGTGGCTTCAGTTCATTACCTTTTGAGCAACATAATTTAAAAATCAAAGCAACGTTGGGTTGCTTTGATTTATGATTGTTTAATTTCATGTTGTTTTTTTGCTTGTTTTGAAGATTTAAAAACTTAAACAATTTATTGTTTCGACGGATGATGCATTCCCTTCTTCGTGACTTTTGAAAATCTCAAGACTGTGAGATATGTGTTGTTGCAATTGTCAAATATAATGATACAAATATTTGAGACTTCTCATTTATTTGATTTTTTCAATTTTTATTCTGTTTGGTTTTCTCTTTTTATTTTTTTTGTTCTTTGTCATGTTACAATATCATGCCTTCCTGATTTTGCTAGTTTAATCTAGTGAAGTAGTATATAAACAGTATCCATGTGTGGATGGAAGTATATGTTGTGAACATGGATAGCCCATACTCTAGCCAAGTCGTTGGGCCTAGGGCTAATCCACAAAGAGGCTCAAAAATTAGACAACTGAACAATATATTTACTTGGGGTCTAGGTTGAGCACCCACTCTTGTCTTGTGAACACACTCCTTACTTGCTTACTTTCTTTCATTCTTTGCTACAACTCAAATGAACACATTTATTTATTTTCATATTTGTACCACGTTAAACGTTGAGGTTCAATTTAGGATAGCTGAATAGATCTTCAAGTAAAACAACCCTCTCGAATTTTCCTACCTGATAGATATCATGTTCAAGGTGATAATGATAGATTGAGAAAGACGATTACTACTAGAACTTAGTGCCTGAATCATTAAGTGGTGTAGTTTAATTATGTCCTGCATTAGTTACCAAACTAATTTTTCCTTCGTGAAGTAAAATTTTGGTATGTTTTTCATGCCTGTGCATCTGATGAGGAATTATGCGGCAGTTGCCACAGTTAACTAAACTTTAATATTTACTTACTATACTAATAGCCATCTTATCTGGAAGAACCTAATCTCGTATACTATGAACCAAAATTAGCAAGGCAGTCAGCTGTACAATTAGCTTCTCTATAACAATGTCTGATTTGAAAACACTGACTTTAGCCTTGTCATTTATCACGTTAGTTATAATCAAGAAGTTTGTTTCTATCATATTGCAGATGCCAACGTAATAATGGAAGATCATATTCATATTACCATCATGGTATGTGAAAATTCCACCACAAGTTGCTTCACCAGGCACTGAGGCGCTGAATTAACCCATATCATATTCTCAAAAAAAAAAAGTTCGAACGACTTTGAGCAAGAGGGTACCTGTACCTGAAACTAACACAAGTGAGTAGGTATAGAATACCTAGGGGCGCAAGAAAACTCTCTCTAAGGAAATCCGTAATATATTTGAGTAACTTTGAGAGAAGGGGTGCTTCCTCACAAAGGGGGTCACAGTGACCAGTCCTGGCAGATTGTTATGGTTTATTCCACTTGTTATTAAGAATTGAATTGGATCTGCAACTTAAGCACTCAACTCCTTCCAATTAGTTATACAGTTCAAGCAAGGAAATTGAGTGTTAAGGATCAATAGTATCATTTGCATAGAATAGATGAGAGATATTTGGTCCCTTCTTGTTGGTCCGAAGAGGGATGATGTTTTGTCTTAGACGACCACTGACACTGCAACAAAAAAGACATTTACTGGAAATAAACTTTCCTTTTAGTGACAATATTTATTAATGTTGCGAAAATATTTAGCAGCAATTGAGTTAATGTGAGTGCATCTAGAAATGCTAAAGCCTTTAGCAACATTTATATAAATACTCATATTTATTATTGCAGCTAAATATAATATAGCGGCAATTATATTATTGCTGCAAACAAGAAAGTGATTATGTTTGTCATTCGGCTCAGTAGGTCTGCCCCTTTAACAAACAAGAATATATTCTAAAGAAAGTGACTGCTAGAATTAATGTGATTGAAGTGTCGTATCGTAACCATGTTAAAAGTAAAAGCTTGAAGATTTAATTCAAACTAGGAAAAAGGGTCAAAAGTACTTTTGAACTATAGGAAAAGGTCTAAAAATACCATTCATCCATTTTTTGGTCTAAAAATACCCTTCCATTCATCTTTTTGACTCACTTATACCCTTGAAACTAACAATTCTCTTTTTATTCTTTATTTTTAAAAATATTTATTATGTGTCATTTTCTATTGGATAGTATAAAGACTCCACCTCAATTAGATTATTCATCATTATTTATCCAAACCAAAATAATATACTTCGTCAACACCCCATTTTTTTTTATAGAAAATATTATAATTTTTTATTATTCATTTATTTTTGGATCCAACTCCTCTCCATTTTCTCAATTTTTTTGCTTGGATTGAAAATTCATGACAAAAGAAAAATTAACGGCTAATATTTAATTAATTAAATCAAGATTCTAAACATGATATAGATGATTAATATTTTATAAAAAAATTATTATATCATACTCATAACAATATATTATTTTATCTACAAATACATTATACACATTTTTCTCTATTTTCCTACTTAAGTTTTCTATGGCTACGACCATTCATCTAGTTTTTTTTCTTTCATTTTTTTAATGAGTTAATCTTTTAAGTAAAATTGTTTGTGAAACTTTTTCTTTAAAATGTAGTTATCACATATTAGAAAAAAAAAAAACTTAACAATTTTTTCTATATATTTATTTTTAAAAAGGAAGATAGATGTTGTGACACTATTAATATTTTTATAATATATTAATTATTTAAAATAAACTTTTTTTAAAAAATAAATAAATAAGAGAAAATACAAAAATTACTAGATTTAAAAAAAAACAAATTGGGGTCTTGAAGAGGTATATATATATATTTTATTTAAATAGATTATGGAGAAATAATTAATAGAGATGAAATTTTGATTTTATATAATAAGAAAAGGACAGATAATAATTTCTTTTTTAAAACAAAAAAAAAACTTTAGTTGTTAGTTATAAAGGTAAGTTAGTCAAAAAAAGTGAATGAAAGGGTATAACTGGGCCAAAAAGGTGAATGGACGAGTATATGTGAGCCAAAAAGGTGAATGAAAGGGTATTTTTAGACCAAAGCATGGATGGAGGGTATTTTTAGACATTTTCCTATAGTTCAAGGGTAGCTTTGACCCTTTTCCAGAAAATATTTTTCTTAACTTTTGAAGGAAAGTCATTTTCCTTAATTTTGAGGAAAATAAGTTGATTTAGAAAACATTTTCCAAATCTTTTGTCCCAACCAAACATGAGAAAATTGAAAAACATTTTCCAACAAATGTTTCCTTCATACCAAACACACCCTTAGTTTGAGAAACACACCTCACTGGGGTGTGTAGTATACAATCTCTTTTATTTGAAAAAACCTTGACACGTGACATTCCACATGCATAAAATATTTCACCTTGGTAAAATTAAATAATAAACTATTATATTAATTAAAAATTAAAGATTTTAAAAAAAATATAATTTCAATTATTTTTCTTACCCCACTCCACCACCTCCTTCCTTCTTCTTCTTTTAATTTCTTTTATGAAATATTTTTTACAAAAAGTCATACTTCCGTCCCCCTCCCCCCCCCCCCAAAAAAAAATGCCCATTCAATACCTAAAAAGAAATTGATATTATTTTATTTTAAAAATATAAAATTCTACCATATCCTTTTTAAACGTCCACTCCTAATTTTTCTTTTTTCTTTTACATTTTTCTCATTTTGTGTTAGATATGTACATATATTTTTAGGAGTTTTTTTTCTACTTGTGTACCGAATATAACTTGAATAAAAAATTGTTTTAAGAAAAGTCTTGTGGCGGCAAGTAAAAAATAAAATTAATATGTCTATATCTATTACAAAACGAGAAAATAATTTGAAAGCAGAGGGTTAGGTGGAATGGGTAGAATTATTTTTAAATTTTTAAAAAAATCTCTAAATTAATATTTGAACGAGGAAGGGGGGGGGGGGGATGAAATGGTTTGGGGTGAACAGGGGTGGAATTGGAGTTTCAGAAGAGCTTTAAATGATTGGGAAATTGATAGACTAGCAAGCTTTTTCAGAAAATTAGAACAATTCCAAAGGAACATCAACTGAGGCAGATTGCTTGATATGGTGAAGGAATAAGCAGAACAAATTTATAGTGAAAGCAGCATACAGAGTATTTACAACCTCAAACAATCAGAGTGGGACTTGGCCTTGGAAGATGATCCGGAGGGTTAAGATCCCACACAAAGTTGCATGCTTCTCTTGGTTGCTAGCCAGAGAAGTTGTGCTCGCACAAGATACACTCATGAGGACAGGTTTCAATCTTTGCTCAGGGTGTTTTCTCTGTGGTAAGGAAGCAATTGCAATCTCTCATCTCTTTCTTCACTGCTGCTGCACTGACCAGTTGTGGAAGATTTTCATTAACTTGAGGGGCATTAGCTGGACTATGCCGGGAAGAGTATCTGAGGTACTGAAATGCTAGAACAGTGATACCAATCTCTCAATTATTATTTTTTTTGATGACAAGGGAAACCCGCAGCCGCTACCCTTTGGGTGCGCACAGGGTAAAACCCTCGCTCCTATGCAATAGCTCGCAAACCACATAGAGAGGTAATCCGCACTAGGCAAGCCTGGTGCGACGAGCTCGACCCAATCCCTCAAATTAGAAAGAGAGATGGAAAATTGTCCCAACTTGCATTTGGTGGACTTTGTGGGGAGAAAGAAATCAAGTTCGTTTTGAAGACAAAGCCATAAGTATACAGAAACTAAAGATGAAATGTTTAGGGCTTTTCTTTTTTGGTGTAAATATAGCTTAAAGGATGAGATAGAATCAATCTATGATGTACTAGATTCCTTATGAGAAGATTAAGGTCTAGGAGCTTTTTGTTTTTGCACATCTGGATGTAAATATGGGGGACTACACACCCGTTGTGTAGCTTGTTATTAATACAAAAAAATGTTACCTATTCAAAAAAGGAAATGACAAAAGTAGAGCGCAGTTGCACTGACAGCCAGCATGCATACACAAACTATGATAACCATATAATGTGCACAAGACATGTCTTTAACTATGCCGCGCATATGGATTTTCCCTTAGCTTTTCTACTTTTTGTCAACGAAGTATTCCGTCTATGCCACAAACCTGCTCTTCTGAATATACCCTTATATTTGCTTTCCTAAATTCATACATAATACATGACACACTAGAGCACACCCATAAGTTAACTATTTTCCCTCACCCTTTTCCTATGCATTACAAAAAACACACTAAGAGTGTGTTTGGTATGAAGGAAAATGTTTTCTGGAAAATGTTTTCCAATTTTCCCATGTTTGGTTGGGATAAAAGTTTTGGAAAATGTTTTCCAAATCAACTCATTTTCCTCAAAATTAAGGAAAATGACTTCCCTTCAAAAATTAAGGAAAACATTTTCCAAAACTCTCCTCCAACTTCAAATTACATTTTTTTTTGGAAAAACAACAATTTTGAAAAAATATTTTCAATTTCAAAATTTTATTTTTTCACCCGATCCCTGACCCCCACCGGCCAGCCCCCCCCCCCCCATCCCCTCTCCAAAAAATTAATTTTGCTTTTAAAAATATTTTCAACTTCAAAAATTTATTTTTAAACTCCAACGTCCCCTCCCCCCCTGCCAGCCCCCCACCCACCGCCAACAACCAAAAAAATTAATTTTGTTTTTCAAAAGTACTATCAACTTCAAATTTTTATTTTTTCACTCCTACCCCCTATCCCTACCCCACACACTACCCCACCACCACCCAAAAAAATAATAATTTTGTTTTTAAGAAATATTTTCAATTTCATAAATTATTTTTTACTCGAGTAAAAATAAAAGATGCTTCTCAAAAATTATTTTTCATTCATAAATCAAACACTATAATTCATTTCTGGAAAATATTTTCTACTCACCAACCAAACATGAGAAAATAAGTACAAAATCTACTTGTTTTCCATGGAAAACATTTGCAGGGAACCCAATAGATATAAGATAGGAGTGAACCAAACAGTGTAACCGTTTGGCATTACAGGACGCTTCAATGGATGATTTCGTGATTGGGCTAAGCCAGTTCACTACACTCCTATTCAGCATTGTTTTGTATGGATAGTTTTTTCCTTTCTCTGCAGAAAAACATCTATAGCAAATGAACTAAAAATGAAGAAAATGACTTACATTGTACCCAGTTGTGGCCAGAAGTTCATTTGTTGCTTCTGCTAAGCTCATACAAGCTACAATCGGCTCGGTCTGGGGCTTCTAATCCTGTCGTCGCAACTGCAAAGGCGAAGAAGAAGCCTGCTAACCCCAAATACCCACACAAAACTGAGAACTGACAAAATTAGGGTCAATTTTGGAGCCACCGTAGCACACGCCGACGAAGCTATCTCTACATGAAGTTCGAGCCACCATATTAGCCATCTCTACCGGAATTCCGTGTATTGCATAGAAGCCTCTATCCATTCATTATTTCATTATTTAATTGAATGGTTAACACTTCTCTTAAATAATGATTGTTAACTTGTCATCAATGGTTTAATAGTGTAGGGTAAGGGATGTGTATCTTTTGTTGTTTCCATTTTATATATTATGGATTTGATCTATTAGTTTTTGATTTTAAAACATGTTAAATCAATAGCTAAACCAATAAGATATTTTTATAGGTTTTAAATTTTCTTTTTACTTTTGATTTTTCACTATTTGATTTTCGATTGGATCAAAAAAGAAAATGATCATAAAATAATGGTATGAGTTGTCCGATAATTTGGTGGAACAAGATAATAATAACGTAACTATACATAATGATGATGAAATAGAACTATATATGTTAAGAAACAATTATAACTAACATGAATAGAACTTTATATATACAAATAAAAGAACTAGAATACTAATGTGAATTGAAGGCTTAACTAATAATTATACACTTCATAAAGATACCAAACCATATACTAATTGATTACACAATTTGGAATCATTCAAACAAAATACCATAGTAATCCAACAATTTTTTTTGGTTCAGTGTAGTACTGCATATATTATACATGAAAGATTATCAACTTAGCTACAAAATTGTTTTTAGGCTTTAGATAGTTGATCCTTTAGGCAGTGTTGTCTAATCCGTTGGCATCTCAAAGCGGCAAAGCGGGCAGTAATGGCTATTCTGTAACCACTTGGTAATACACTCAGCATGAAACATATGAGAGCAAGGCAACCGCAGTACATCAGTTTCCTCCCCTAGCTCATCTAGACATACCAAACACTCATCGTTGCTATTTCTTTCATCAGCTTCCATCAGCTCTAGCAACTCTATTGATGATTCACTAGCCGGTACCATTCCATCCTCGGATGATGATTCTTCCAATGCTGACAAAATTCTACCATCGCAGTAGTGATCAATCTGTAGACCCACATCCACACATACCTCTGACATCTCAGAAGTAATAACGATCCCTTGCAACTTACGAGTTGTTTGTTCAACTATAACGTGTTGTTGATCTTGAAACTTGTCGATTAACAGTTGTGATATAGCCTGATCGAGTTTCTCATAGAACATGGTATCGGAAAGATGGGTAATAATTTGGGTCGACTTGGTTGAAGGGTCCCATGTTCCACCTAGGTGTACGAATTCATGATCATTAGGTCTTATATACCAACATTGGTGTAGTATACTGAAATTAAAGTGAATGGTTAAATAGGGTAAAGAAGAAGAAGAAGAAGAAGAAGAAGAAGAAGAAGAAGAAGAAGAAGAAGAAGAAGAAGCAATTGGTTTAACGCTAACGAAAGAGTTCTTGAAGCAGTCATGGCATACAAACTCTGTTGGAAACATATTGCAATTTTTGAGAGAAGAAATCAATATTTTTTTTACTAATGGAAGACTTACCCCATTTCAAGCTAATTTATAATATTACTACCAAACCTAAACTGATTAGGAATAGATTAGTGAGTTTCTATATTAAAAAAGGAAATACGTGGGAAAAATTAAGAGAAGTACACGTTTTCAGGGAAATACTCCATAAATTGGAAACTTCAAATATTATTTGTAGTTTTATTTATGGAAAAGAACACATTTTGGGAAATACTCCATAAATTGGAAACTTTAAATATCTTTTGAATTTTTTTTTTTTTTTGTAACAAATATTTTGAATTTTTATTTATGGAAAAGAACACGTTTTGGAAAGTACTACATAAATTGGAAACTTAAATATTATTTGTATTTTTATTTATGGAAAAGTAATTAATTTTTTTTTGCAGATTGTTACTTGCCAATGCTCTTCTCACTGTGACTTCCAGGTTAATAAGACCATAATTTCAGTACTGAAATCTTATAAGACATTGCGTTGCTATAACTGTGATGTCTAGGGTCAACTTACACGCACATCAATCTACTACAATAATGTTACTTAAAAGTAGGCTAAAGTTAGAAGGTCAAACTCTCAAATAAATAGCTATACATCAAAAACTGATTATTTTTTTTACAGAATAGGTATGAAGTTTTCATTTTATCACCAAAACTAAATATCAGATTCGACAGCTCGAGTAAAATTGACGGGGCAAGACATGTAAGAAGCATATGTGATTAAGTGAGTTAGAACAAATACCTATTTATTGGTTCATTGCATCATCAGTTCATCACTGCATGCTGAAACTATAACTACCCAAGATTACTTTCAAAAAATCCAGGTAGAATGAAGCATTTTCATGTATGTTTCCATATCATTGACAGAATGAAAAAGGCAGTAACCAGAAATTCTTCAGTTTTGTTACCATTTATTTGAAAAGTGAAAATATTACTTACAATTAGTTTTGAAAAGATGAGAATATGAGGTCAGATACAAATACTCACCTGAATTGTGAGGCCTTCCTCCAAGAGACGTAACTGAATCTACGCATATTTAGCTTATCTAACAACCCTTCATAGAGATGTAATTGAATCTGCGCGTATCAATATCAATCTCAAGATAGTTTTCTCCTTAAACAGACATCATTACCAACTTAATAAGAACTTGAGCATGTGTATCTTTAGCACAAAAATTACCTATCGTTAAAACTTTAGCATTATAAAAACTTTGAAGAGACTCAAACGCATTTCATGTGTATCTTTAGCACAAAAAATTACCTATTTGTAATAACCATCAGACCAACTCAATGACAGCCAGAGCAATGCAGAAAAAAAGCAAAAATAAAAATAAAAATACACTTATTCTCTTAAAGCTAAACTAAATGGTACCTGAATATTGACTACAAGAACCGGTGGAAGTGTCCCAGAGTGTTCAATGAAAGGAAGTTCCATAAGTCGAGCAATATCATCAATATTCTTTGAGATAAAAGGATAAGGCAACATGCAGCATAATTTGCCGCAAACTCTTTGTTTTTGTCCCTGCAGAAGTTAAAGTATGTGAATGATACAATGTAGACAAAAGTCGAGAGCAGTTACATTAACAGCCATGCACAGAAACTATGATAACCATAATGTGCACAAGACACATCTTTAACTCCGCGCATATGGATTTTCCCTTAGCTTTTCTACTTTTTGTTTACGAAGGATTTCATCTAAGCCACAAACCAGCTGTTCTGAACACTTTCCAATGTTAAGCAATGCATCAATGTTATAACCTCGAAAAGCATATCTGGAAATCATGACATTCCAAGAAACCAAATCCCTCTCAGCCATTGACTCAAAAACACCAAAAGCATCCTCCACTCAGAATTAAAATCAACCAACCCACTCTAGTGAATGCACACTTGTATTTGCTTTACTAAATTTATAGATGCCACACAAGTGCATGCCCTCAAGACACTTCTATATGTAAACTGATTTTCCCTAGCCCCTTCCATATGCATAGCAACAATCACAGTAAAGGCCATTTGGTTGGAAACATGTTATCCAGGATAACTAATCCCGCGATAACCTATCTCGGGATGATCCAAGAACTACCTAATACCTCCAACCAAACATGGGATAAAATAATCCTTATTATACCTTACAACTCACGCCAAAAAATTCCTAAGTGAATACCTATTTTGAGAGTAGCCATGTCATCAGCAGAGTCGGACCCACATGCAAAGTTGGGGCTGCACGTACACCCGTTAACTTCATAAAACTGAGAGAAATTAGGATATGGAGTAATTAACAGAGCACCTATGAGGAACCTAGGAGTATCCACGAGACCAATGTTCGAATTTAACTAAAGCCATTATTTGTTGTTCTTATTTTAAGCTTAGATTGGTTCACCCAAAGTGTTCAAATCCTAGATTCGCTCTGGTCATTGGACATTGAGTAGAAAATGAACATTTGAAGGAATAGTTGTGAGCCTTTAGGTTAATGCAAATTAAAGCTTAATTATATTTTTGTAGTCAGTATAGTCTGCTTCGATGGAATGGTATTTTCGAAAACAAAGAGTAGAGCGATGATTTCAATTTTCAGGTGAGGGAATTGAGCGTTCACACAGATTCATACATTCCTAATTATCATTCTTTAGCATAGATTATTCTTCTGCAGAAAAACAGCTATAGCAGATGAACTAAAAATGAAGAACGGCTTACATTGTTCATATGTTGATTCTGGTAAGCTAAGAGCTCCTAGAAACTTCCATCGGCGAAGAAGAAGCAAGCTACAGCTGCTAACCCCAATTCCCCTAACAAAATTGACAAAGTTAGGGTTTCAGCCACCGCCGACAAGCCATCTCTACCGGAATCCCACAATTGCCGCCAAATAAGCCATCCCTAAATAAATTATGTTACTTTGTATAATCTTTTCGAAATTGTAAGACAAATTTAATTACTCCGTTTATAATCTTCAATAGTAAGTAAACAAATTTCAATATTAATTCCATTATTATTTTTTAAGTAAAGTATTGCACGGACTTATAAGAAAAATAGAAAAAAAAACTTGAATCTTGATAAAAGGACAAACATCGGAAATAAATTAAATAATCTTTAAATACTCCAACAAAAGTACAAAATTGTGTTGATATTAAATTATTGCTCCGTTGGTATAGCAAAGCGGCAAAGAGGACAATAATGACTTTTTTTCTAACCACCTGATAATACATACTCCATGAAATATATGCGAGCAAGGCATACATAGTGCTTCACTCTCCTTGTTTATTTCACTCAGACAAATTATACAGTCATTTTTGATATTTCTGTCATCCACGTCTATCTTATTTAGCAACCATATTGATGATTTACTAGCCGGCACCATCCCATTGAATAACTCTTCTGATGCATGTAAAGCTCTATCCCAAAAGTGATTAATCACTAATGTTACATCAACACATGCCCCCAACACTTTACGACGACATTTATAATTAGATTTCGATATAGTCATCAGTCTTGTCAATTGTTGAGTTGTACGATCAAGTATAGAACGACGTTGATCTTCAAACTCATGTGTAAGCATATTTGATATAGCGTGATTGAGTCTCTTATAGAGCATAATATCAGAAAGATTGAGAATGACTTGAAACGATCTAGTAGAATCTTGAGATGTGCTATGTATGAGTATAGTTCGATTATTTGATTGTATATCCCAAAATTTCGTTTGAATGTTAAAGTTAAAATGAATGCTTAAATAAGGTAAAGAAAAAGAATATGAATCAACAATTGGAGAAATATCTATCAATTTATTTTTTTTGGAAATTGGCTTTGCTTTGATGAATGAACTCGTTGACCTATGATGGGACACGTAGTTTTCGGGCACCATATTGTAAAACTTAAAGTAAAACTCAAAGTAAATGTTATAATAAAGCTCTAAGTCGTGTGATTTGTTTATACTAATTTGACAATCAAATCCATAACCAACTATAATTTAATTCGAAAGTCTATATTTGGCAGGATTTGTTACTATTATAATTTACAATTATGAAAACCTATATTTGATAGGATAAGGATTTGTTACTTGCCGATAAAGTTATTGTTTTCCTAATTAGGTCTTTTAGATATTTGGAAACTACTATAAATTATAATTTTTACTCAAATTAATATGACAAAAAATATATTTAAAATACAAATCAAAATGCAAATAATTTAAATCTCAAAAAATAACAGAAAGAAAGTGATATGCTACAGGACTAGTTAGAAACAATCTCGCATATAGTGTTGCGTTTACCATATCATAACACAATAATTTGGATTAAGTCATGTGCGGCCCCTTAAAGTTGTTTGCATAATTCACTTAGACAACTCAACTAGGGCTAGTACCTATTGAATACTTTTATCTATTTAAAACTTGTTCCTATTAGACACTTTTCGATAATAAGTAAAAAAAATAAAGTGTATGTAATACACTTGATGTGATGTGGCAAAACGACAAATTACAAGATAACATGTGGCGTTGGCCCAACAATTATATAAAAAAAAGAATTTTATGTTAAGAAAAATTTAAATCATTTCAAATATATTTTTCATCTATTTTTTATTAATAAAATAAATAAATGAGAAGTCCAACCCTACCCCAACCCCCTTTCTTCTTCATCTTCTTTCAAGCAAGATTTTCTTTCTCAAACAATAAAATTCAATATCTTTGTTAATTGCTTATATAATTATTTTTTATTCCTAATATGTGAGAAAGAGATATTCAAAGAGAACTGATACAAGAATGATGAATAAAGTGAATCAGTCAATCGTTTTGAAATTGATGGAAAAGAGAAATCGAGAAAACCTAAATTAATTTTATCGAATCAATCTGATATTATTTTTGATAAGTTTAATGCCTTTATATTTTAATTTGAATGATAATATTTATTCAGATGTGATCGAAATGAACGTCCATCGGCTAACTTTTTTGAGCTGATGTTCTTTTTTTCTCTCTCCAAATTCAATTAGTTGATTCAATTTTTTTTAATAAATATTGAAAAGAAATTGACTAGAAAAAGAAAAGGAAAGAAAAGAATAATGAAGTGCACTATCTTCGTGAAGAAGAAGACTCAAAAGGGGGTGGGGTGGGTTTTTTTTTGTTTTAAGAATCATTACTTTTAAAATTATTTTTTAAGAAACTAAATTTTTTAAATGCCAAGTGGCAGTCAAAGAAGAAAAAGTATTAAGTTTTTTTGAAAAAAGTAAAAATAAAATATTATTTAAGATTGTTTCACGCGCTTAGCGAAAATGAAAAACACTTCTATTGCCACATCAACATTTAGTGTTTAATATGTATACTTTTTAAACAATTTAGGTGTTCAATAGGTAATAGTCTTAATTAAGATGTCTAAGTGAAATATGCGGACAACTTTAAGGGTTTGCAGATGACTTAAGCCCAACAATTTCTAGGAGATTTACCAATATTTATAAAGTTTTGGTATGTTCATCAAATTGTCATTCTCCAACAAACAGTTTAAGTTTGCTTCGAATTTTGTGCATGGAATCTTCAATTTTTTCGAAATGAAATTTATATATTAGTCATCATAGCTATAGTTTGCTATAATTATCACTCGCGACTAACATTAACCATTAATTATGTAGGTTGACTTCAAGTTTCTATAATTCGCTACATTTGTATAATTCACAACTAACAAGTTATCGTTTGTTGTATACGATGATTTGTATTTGTATATGACGATAATTTCCTTTGATTTTCAGTTATATACATTAATTTTTTTGTTTATAACTTTATAAAGTTTGTATAAATGTGTAGTTTTTGAATTTTGTATAATTGCTTAAAGTTCATATGTTTATGTTTGTAAGAATTCGTTATTTCGAGTTTTATCATATTTGTATAATTTCAAAATTTATATTACTCAATTATATAAAAACACGTCAATTATACAAACGAGATGCGAATTATATAAATTATTGCCCTCTCTGGCTCGCCTCTCTCCTTTCTCAATCTCGCTCGCCTTTCTCCTCCATCAATCTCGCTCGCCTCCCCCCTCCCTCCATCAATCTCGCTCGTCAGATATACAAAGAAAAAACTACTTGGATGAATGCATTTTAATCTCCCTATCTCATCTAGACATACCAAACAATCATTGTTGTTATTTCTTTCATCAGTTTCAATAGTCTTTAGCAACTCTATTGATGATTTACTAGCCGGTACCATTCCAACCACAAATGATGATTCTTACAATGCTAACAAAATTCTATCATCGCAATATTGATTAATCGTTAATGCTATAACCACACGTACCTTTGACATCATCTCACTAGTCATCATGATGCTTTCCAACTTATGAGTTGTTTGTTCAACTATATTGTGATGTTCATCGTCAAACTCGTTCTTAAAATCCTTTAGCAATTTTGATATAATGTAATCGAGTCTATCATAGAGCTTGATATCAGAAAGATGAATAACGATTGGAGATAAAGTGGCCATACTTTCCAATGTTCTACCCACACGTTCGGATGCTTGATCATTGGCTCTTATATACCAATGTCGTTTCATTATAATGAATCTAAATTGAATGTTTAAATAGGGTAAAAAAGAAGTATATGAAGAAGTAATTGGAGGGATAATCAATTTCTTTTTTTGGGTAGGGAATTGGTTTAATTTTAACAAGAGAGGTCTTGACACAGCTATGGCATACAAAGGACAACATATTGCAAGTTTTGAGAGGAGAATTTTTATTATTATTATCATTAGAACCTTCAAGTTTATTTATAATATATTAGCAACCAAAATTTATTAAGGTAAGGATTAGAGAGTGAGAATCCTAATTTGATGAGAAAAAAGAACTATTAGAGGTGGGGGGAAATTATGAAAGTAATACAAGTACTTTAAATTAGAATAGGGAGAAAATGACTAAATGTTTAGGGGTGTGCAAAAATCGAACCAATCGATTAATCGAATTGAAAAAAATATTATTGAGTTATTGTTATTGGATTATTGGGTTATTGGGATTTTAATGAGTTCATAAAAAAGATTATTGGGTTATTGGTTCGGTGTCGATTTTTACTATTGGGTTATTGGGTAAACCGATAACGTCCCAATAAGACGGTAATAATTTCTTATTTTGGCCTTCCTAATTATTAAATATAAATAATTTAATATATATTTAGACATCATAACTATATCAAATTATTAATACTCTACCAGCTTCACACTAGGCCGCTTTACTAATTTTTACTATTTACTCAAAATCTAAAGATTAAAGTAAGGGGTTCACAATTGTAGCTATTTGATTTTAATTTTAGTTTTTGTTTTAGTCTTGTTGAACTATTTTATTTTAGTTTTAGTTTGTAATTGTAGGTTGTAGCATTTGCAAGTTTGTAAGGGTCTGTAATTTGATTAATATAAAAAAAATTCATACCATGTTTTGGTAAGAAGGATAAGTTAAGTCCTAGATACATTGGTCCATTTGAGATTCCGGAATGTGCAGGGTCGGTTGACGTATAGACTGTCTCTACCCCCTAATCTATCCGACATTCATCTGGTGTTTCATGTGTCTATGTTGAAGAGGTATCATGGTGACTGAGATTATATCATTAAGTGAGATTCAATTGTGCTAGAAAAGGACCTCAAATATGAGGAGGAACCGATTGCTATTCTTGATCGTGATGTGCGTAAGTTGAGGACCAAGGAGATTAAGTCTGTGAAAGTTCAATGGAAGCATCGTCCAGTTGAGGAAGCTACTTGGGAAACCGAGAGGGACATGCGAGACAAGTATTTCAATTTGTTCGTCGAATCTGGTACTACATCTCTCTTTCCTTAGCCTATTACATTCCTACGTTTTGTCACTCAGGGACGAGTGATGGGTAAATTGGTATTTATTGTAACGACATGTTTCCGTCGTTATAGAAATGCCAAAGGGGTAAAAATTGGGGTCGGATAACTTTCTGATAGTATTTGGAGTTTTCCAACCTTATCCAGATTTGGAGAAAATTAGAGTCACTTAAGTGTAGGGAAATTTGGTAGCAATCGGGTGAACCATTTATGATTTTGATTACATGAGTAGTTAGATAACTCGTTAACAAACTCGTACGACTTTACATAATTGAATTTGAGTGAGTAGATCTCGGGGAATCGAATTTAGCATAAAGAATATTTTCTAAGCGTCGTGGGTTAGAGGTGTGTTGTGGAATGAGGTTTTGGAAATTCTTGAGATAGCTCACTGGTTCAAGAATCCCGCCCTGGCGGAGGATTCTACCGCTTTGGCGGGATGATGGGCGCTGTGGCTGGCAGGATGCAAATTAAAGTCGTTAATAAACCCCTAAATGACCTCATTATGCACTCTTCGACTTTTTGAGCTAAGTAAAGAATTCCAAGAGACTCCTCGTTTTTCACCATTCTTGATGATAACAGTAAGCTTTTCACTCTCCAAATCCACTTTTTGATCCGTCGAACATAATAGAATGGGTTTATAATAACGGGGAAGAGTTTTGATGTTGATTCTATAGTGGAAACAACCCTAAATTGGATGATGGGATGAGTTTGATCTAGGGTTCATAGAGTTGTTAGTAATCCAAGTAATTAGTGATTGATGATTTATTCTCGTATTAGATTGATTGTTTGTAGACCAAGAACAAGTGGAATGAATTCGGAAAGGGGAGGATCAAGTTTCTTAGGGTTTCAAGCTTGTTTTGAGGTAGATGATGGTTGTGATTTTATGTTTGTGTGATGTATGCATGTTCTTGATTCATTGTGATACTTGTATATGCATGAATGTTGCAATATTGATCACACTTGTTGTAAATGAGATAGATGAATGATGTTTGACATGAAATCATGATGTAAATGTATGATCTTGATGATACACTTGTGATTGTGATTGTGGTGTGTGTTTTGGATCGGTTTCCACGTTCCGGCATAACTAACTTGGATCGGTTGCCAAGCTTAGGCATAACTTTGGATAAGATTTCCACGTTCTGGCATAATATTGGATTTGATTGTCATGTTTTGACATAAATATGCGGATCGGATTGCCACGTTCCGGCAAGCTAACTATTTGGGTTTGGGTTTCGTGAGAGGATCAATGATGTGATGATAAATGTGAAATGTGTTGTTGATTTATCATATTGATAATGTTGTATATGTTGATATATATGCATATGGTTATAATGTTGTATGACTTGGTTATGTTGCAGTATTGGGATAGCCGCGTGATCCTACCAGTACACTGTGGTTGTGTACTGATACTGCACTAGCTCTTATTTCTGTTGAGTACATGGCATCTTCCGATGATTTTTGACAGAACTCGCTTAGAAGATCTGTGACTGTTGCTTCTGAATTCAAGGGTGAACTATCATCTTCCGGGCTTCCATGAAATTCGTTTTAATCTATGTCTACCATTTTAATACTTAGACATTTGCTTTAGCTAGTTGTATAGTTCATTATAATGGGGTTGCATCCCTTCTTGTTTTAGAGTTGTTGAGCTTTAGATGTTTTGGTACATTGACTTTCAGGTTCTAGGTTGTTTACTTCCGCATTTATTTAGTTAGTTCTTTAGTATCGTCGTTGAAGTTTATGAAAACTTTTTACTAAATTTATTTAACTTGTTTCCGTAACTTCACTGAATTAGTTATTACTTTAGTTTCTTGGGTTTTAGTTGTAGTAGTGGTTCTCCAACCGGAGGGTTAGTGTGGGTGTCAATTAGTAAGATCTGGGTCGTGAAACTTCCTATAAAATTTACTTGTTTCTTAGTGTAAGTTGTTTATAATTTTATTTGTATAAATAGAAAAAAATTAAAATGAAACAAAGAAAAAATCAATTAAATACTATTTATTATTATTATTTTGACCGTTTCAGAATAAGTATTATCTATATGAGAATATTAAATGAAAAATACATAAATATTAATTCATTAGAGGAAAAATAAATAAAATGAAAATAGGTTTTTCCTATTGAATGAAAATTGACCATTAATAAAATGAAAAGAGATTTTTGGTAAAATGGAAATGACCATTAATTTTTTTACAAAAACAATATATCTAGTCAAAGGTCAAACAAGGTTAAATATGCATATATAAAGTCAAAGATAAAAGTGTAAAATGTACGCAAATCAGTAATCGTATTACAACAATAATAATACATCTATTCAAAGGTCAAGAAAGAATTAAATGTCGATATATCTAATAAAAAATAGGAGCATAAAATATACGTAAGATTTGACCATATATATTCCGTCATAGTTAGAAATATAGAATGTACATATACAGACTACTATGTGTGAAGTTAGAAACTCAATGCACATAGTAGTCTTAAAAAAGGAACAAAATTTTCTAATTCTTCCTCGAATTTTATTTTCTAGGTTTCATTGTTAGTACGATAAAAAATCCTAATAGTGTCAATTCGTCCTTCCTGCCTCACTCCATTTCGCCCATGATTATAGGTAAAGATCTGTAACTAATCTATTGATATTCTTTATTATTTTGATGTATGAGGCAATATATATATATATATCGCCCCATTTTGTCCTGAAGTTTTCCCCTTTTGTTCTTCTCAATCTGATTTTCATGCTATTGTTTTTCTATAAACTATTTTGTAAATTCTAACATCAGTTTTAAGTTCTACTTTTAGTCTTTTCATGAATACTGTAAGAGACAGCTATGGCTAGTTTGTGTTCTTGACGAATGTCTTGCAAATTCTTGATGATATACCTATGTTAAACTTGTTTGCTTATCATAAAAGTATAAAATTATTTTCTTCATTTCTCTAAATAGTTAAATGCTAAATTGCTTATTCTAGATTAAGGCTGAAGACTTGAATAGTCCAAAAAGTGCCCTATAATTAAAACACTCATAAAAGGTATTCAAATTTTACTTTACTATTTTTTTTTAAAAAAAATCATTACTTTTTCTTTTGTCAGCGTTACGCTATAGTTACGTAGGTTTCTTAGAATTTTAAAATTTTAATACTAGTAAAATTGTTGATTTGATATTCTAAATCTAAAAAAATGAAATAACTTCTTATGTTTATTTATTTTACTAATTAAAATGAACATATTTTAGTAGAAGGAAACTGAAAATATCCATTATTTTTCTTTGTAGGTTGAGCTCTATGAACCAAAAGGTAGGAATATAATGTCATGTCTAAAAACTTTCGTCTTCAAGTGATTCTTCAATATCACTGTCATCTTCATTGAAAATCTATGAAACATGACAAAAATTAAACTCTCGAATTTTGAGGATCTAAAAAGTACGATAAATTACCAGTAATTAAGGAAAAATAATAATTAAAACACTATAAATATACATTTTGATATATTCCAAATATAGGAAGCTTCGTATTAAGCAAAGAACATATGAGAGCGAATATGATCCACCAACAAAATATCGGGTAGGTAAAAACGTTTGATATTGTTAGGAATAAAGGAAAGCCTTGTTGGTGCTTCATATTTTCTCCAACAAAGAACTAAGATAAGTGAAGCACCAACAAAGCACCAACAAAGCTTCCCTTTAATCTTGATAGTGTCAAATGATTTTACTTGCCTGACATTTTATTGGTGGAATCATAGAAGCTTTCAGCATTTTAGTTCATTAGGATGTCATGAGTTTTTTTCCGACATCCATCTCAGTTATTAAAGGCTTCATATACATTTAGTTATTTCGTTTTTCATTATCTTGTTATTGGCTTGTGTTGAATCTTCAGTTTCCACTTTGATTAAGTTGAATGTTATTTAATACATTCTACGTTATCTATTGTGCAATTCAATTTACCTTTCAAAGTATTTTATCATGAGAATGTCTTCCGCTAAGGGTTAAGCCAGGCCAAGTGTTCGCTTCGGGCCAACAATGATTTTCAAGTGTCAGTCCTGCCCAGAATGTAGGCTCGGGGTGATAAAAAATATTGATAATTTATAAATTAATGAGCATGTAAACTTAAGATGTCATATGTTTTTTTCTTCCTTCATCTAAAATCTGTTTGTTTCTTAATATAAGTTGTTTATAATTTTATTTATATAAATAGAAAAAAATAAAGTGAAACAAAGAAAAAATCAAGTAAATGTACAGTTAATGATGACATCAAATTTGCTAGTATCCTTTTATTTTTTGACACTTGCATTTTGCTTTTCATTTGTTTTTTAGTATATAATCATTCAATTTTCTTTTTAACATCAATTTCAGATATTATATGAATAAAGAAGAGAAAAGATATAAAACTAGTAATATAATTGATGATACACAATCAAATCATAAAAATAACAGTATAAAATTATTTTGTTGTATTTCATGAATTATATACTAATTGTTATTAGTTTGACAACTTCAAAACAAGTGTAATCTATAAAGGAATATTAGATGAAAAATACATAAATATTAATTCATTAGAGGCAAAAATAAATAAAATGAAAAGAGCTTTTTGCTATTGAATGAAAAATTACCATTAATAAAATGAAAAGAGCTTTTTGGTAAAATGAAAAATGACTATTAATTATCTTACAACAACAATATATCTAGTCAAAGGTCAAAGAAGAGTTAAATATGCATATATTTAGTCAAAGATAAAAGTGCTAAATGTACGTAAATCATTAGTCGTATTACAACAATAATACCACATCTAGTCAAAGGTTAAGAGAGAATTAAATGTCTGTATATCTAATAAAAAATAGGAGCATAAAATATATGCAAGATGTGACTATACATATCTCGTCATTGTTCAAAGTATAGAATGTACACATACTATGTGTGAAGTTAGAAACTCAATACACATAGTAGTCTTTAAAAAAGGAACAAAATTTCCCCCATTCTTCCTCGAAATTCATTTTCTAGGTTTCATTGTTAGTACAATAAAAAAAACCGAAGAGTTCCGATTAATCCTTCCTGTCTCACACTACTAAAAAATAATCAAAAAACGATGGCCAAAAGCGATGGACTGCGTCACTTTTTTACTATTTTTTAAAATATTTTTAACAAAAGAGACGGACCCCATCACTTTATTTTAATTTTCATTTTTTTATTTCTAAAATACAACGCAGTCTGTTGCTATTCTCAAAATTTTATTTAAAATCCCTGAAAAGCTACGGATAAAAGGACCTTGTCCGTCGCTTTTTTGAAAATTTTATTTTTTAAAATCCTAGAAAAATGATGGACAAAAGGACCCTATCCGTTGCCTTTCTGGAAATTTTATTTTTTAAATCCCCGAATAGTGACGGACAAAAGGACATTGTCCATTGCTTTTCTAGGACTCCTAAAAAAATAAAACCTAGAAAAGCGACGGACAAAACCACGTTGTCCGTCGCTTTTCCTGCACATACAATTCAATTTAATTCTACATTATTCAGCCCAATCAAACATACACAATTTTAAACAATATAAAAAAAACATAAAACAACAAACTTAAAATAACATTCAAAAGTATCTAAATCATAAATTAAAGACTTATAAAATCTCAAAATTCGTTTCAAAATTCAAAAAGTTCATAAATCTCCAAAGATTTAAACTACGGAGTGGGTTCAACATAATCATCCTTATCACTCTCGTGACAGTCTCATCAGGAGCCGAAGAAGTAGGTCGACGAGCGAGGTTCATCGCGTGTTGTTTGATTTGCTAAACAGTTCTACTCATGATTTATTGTTCAGCTACTCTTCTCCGCTCCGACTCTTCCAGTATCCCTATAAGTTTAGCTATTTGATCCGACATAGAAGAAATCTGAACAACATCAAGTGCCTCGGCTTGACGTGATGATCCAATTCCTTTTAAGCCTGACCAAAGTCGTCTTACATCGTTTCGAGAGCCTAGACCATAGACTCTACCCTTGTGTGTCTCCCACCACTTTTTCTTTTCAAATCTGGGTGGAAAGTTTAGGTGTCAATTGGACCGAACTATCTAGATTTTCAGCGACGTACTGTTGAAACTCATTCTGTATATTAAATATAAAAAATTGACATCAATATATATACATATCATAAATATATTCACTATTAATATATTATTCATATTAAAAAACTTATAAAAGTTCGTTTGGCCCTTTCCTCCACCCACACATTCGGATCCGACTCATTTTCTTTCTTCCTGACATGAATCTTCTTGAAAACCTCTGGTTCAATGGGAGTGCATCCAACTCTTTTTCCTATAAATAAAAGCTTTAATTTATAACGATATATATAAATCGACTAATATTTATTAAATGTTTGAAGTAGAACTTATCATCTTTTTGCAATTGTTCCAACGGACTTTACACCTCTGGTGTGCAACGATCCACCCTTCAGACTGTCTCTAGACTTTTTGGCTTGGTACGATATCGCCTTAAAATTGTATGCGTTTCAAAACAGAACCAATTCATCAAAAACATGAGGCAACATCCAACCGGGACGTTCCCCACTATCCCGAACTTTATTTAACCAGGCAATTGCCTTCCTCTCAAATATGGTCGTAATGACATGATTGTGTAATGACCGAGTTCCTTAATTATAGAAATCCTAACGAGGAGAAAATTGGGGTCGGAAAAACTTTTTGTAGTATTTGAATATTTCCGAACCTTCTCCAGATTTGGAGGAAATTGGAGTCTTTAAGGTGTAGGAAAATCTGGTAGCAATCGAGTGACTTAATTAAAAATTTGGTTACATGAGGTATTAGATGTAACATCTCCCAACTAGAAAGAAATATAAAGGAGTTTGAAATCTTGAATTAGTTACTTTTCGATAATATAAGGAAATCTGGAAATTTTTAAGTAAGTTAAAAATGAGCTTTGGTCCACTTCAAACTATCATAACTCCTATCTCAGGATGAGTTAGGTGTAGTTCCTGATATGGTTGGAAAGCTTTTGAAATGATCTTTTCAACTACGCTAAATTTGCGCGATTCTGAGTTTGCATGAATGAGTTATGTCTTTCAGAAATTGGACTATTAGATTAAGGAAAGCCTAATCCGGATTTGGGAAGGGCAAGTTAGTCTTTTCCTTGCCTAATTATATTAATTCGTTTTTAGGAATTAATTGGGGTATAACAAGACTTTGTTCAGCTTAGAAAAATTAGAATTCACGCTAGGGCTTGGAGAAGAGAGAAAATAAGAGAAAAGAGGAGAGAAATCAAGAATCGCCAAGAACATTCGAGCTTTGCATGTGTATTTCGTGGGGGGTGATCCCTACAAGATATGTGAGATCCCCTAGCTTGGGTTAGTTCACTCACGCGCCAACCATGTTTCAATTCAGCGAATTTAAGTCTTTGAATGTTAAGAAAGTGAGTTCTTGAGGAACGTTGTTGAAAGTTTTGTTGAATTCTTGATGGTTGTGTTGTTGAAGTTTCTTGATGATTTGATTCATGTTTTTGGGTGAATTGTTGAGTTAAATCTATAGTATGTTGAGTGTAATAATGATTCTAAGTATTTGAGGGAAATAACCATGGAAGTTTAGAGGGTTTAGAGATGAAACATGAAGGAGAAAAGTTGGGAGTTTTCTAGGTAAGGCTTGGGGCGCCACGCCTGCCAGAGCGCCACAAAAGTTCCTCTGAACTTTTGTCTATGGCGCGTTGCACCAGCCATAACGCCCCAACTTGCTCTCTGAAGTTTGAGGGTTGGTGTCCCGCGCCTTTAGAGCGCCAGGGACGTCAGTTCTCCCCATTCTCCCCCCATCTTTTCGTACTTGTTCCTTAGTGATGTACCTATGTTTTCTAATTGATTCCAACACTCTAAGGTACAACTAAACATGTGAAATTATTCATAAACATGAGATCATGAACCTTGAATCCATAATCCAATTTAAGGAAAATTAAGATCAAAGTCAAAGAAGTCAAAGAGTCAAGTCTAGAAGTTAAGAAGCAAGTCAAAGCAAAGTTCTTAAAAGTTTTCAAGAGTCTTTAGCAATGTTTTAACTTTGTTTTGAAGACTCAAGTTTCTTAAGCAAATATTAAAGAGTTGAGTTCATTTCTCAAAAATTTATAAGGGAACCAAGTATATCCTAAGATTTCATAAATGTTTTCACATTTGAGCAAGAAAGGGAACATCGATTCCAAGAGAGCTTTTGAGCTAAGATTTGAGTAATTATCTCAAAACAAAGAAAGAAGTTGTTTTGAAAATACATCAGCTAAGTATATTTTTGGGAGTAGTATTGTGCACCGATATGGAGATGCAACTTCATATTAACTCAAGTCTCCATAAATCATGTAGCCATCATGGGTATTAAAGGATCATACTTTTTAGATGATCACTTAAGTTAAGATAGTTGAACCACTAAGTTAAGAATTTCTATGCGACGACAAAGTATAAGACAGTTTTGGCAGTGTGGGCAAGACACTGTATCACCACTTAGGCTCATAGTGGTGGTTTTCGGTTAAAAGTCTCCTACAGAAACTATGTTACTTCGTTAAATAAGTAAATATAGTTTGTTATTGTAGTTTCTTTCATGAACTAAGTTGTTTTCCACTATTTTACAAGCTTTATATATATATATATATATATATATATATATATATTGCATGTGTCTTATTGCTTTATATTGAATTAAGTTATTCATTGAGTTGAGAAGAGCCAAGGTAAATGTTCCCTTCATATTCTTTTCAAGTTTAAGTTGTGTTTAGCATTCCAACTCGCATACTCGTACATTCAATGTGCTGATGTCAGTTGGCTTGCATCATCTTATGATGCGGCCGCAGGTAACTATGATCGGCATCCGGCGCACCATTGATCCAGTAAGCAGCTTAAAGTCAGTTAGTGAGCTTTTTTACATTTCAGAGACAACTTTTATCTCTTGATTTCTAGTTTTTCAGCTGTTAGGACGATTGTGGGTCCTGTCCTAACATCCCTCTTTGTTTTAGACACTTCATAGACAGATAGTATTAGTTCCTTAGTCTTATTCACTTAAGTTGTAAACTTTAAGACACGAGTTTCCACTTTGGCTATGTTATTACTTTAAAGTTAATTTCATGAGTTATCTATTGTGTTTAAGTCTTCCGCTCAGTAAGTAAGCTCTGCCAAGAGTCCGCTTGAGGCCAGCAATGGCCTTAAAGTGCCAATCCGCCCAGGGTGTAGGCTCGGGGCATGACAAAATTTGTATGAGAGCCCAGAGTTCAAGAGTCCTAGAGAGTCTATGAAGTTGTATCTGTAGAGTCCTAGTTATTGGTGTGAATCGCGCCACATCTATAATTAGGAGGTTGCAACACTTAGGAAGTCATCTCACCTTTTCACACTCTTTTCATGTGTTAGAGTTTTATCTAAATAAAGTTTCCTTCTAATTCGTGCTTGCTAGTGTTTCAGATAACCATACCTCAACGAAGAGCGGTCAGAGGTCGTCCAGCGAGGAGAAATGTTGAGCCACAAGAGCAAGGGGTACCTAGTGCACTAAATGAGCAACCTCAAGGAGAAGTCACCAATGCTGAATTTCGTGAGGCAATCTGAATGTTGAGCCAAGATATTACAAACCAAGTTGGTAGCAAATAGGAGCTCCACAAGAAGAGACTGACTCTTCAAGGATTCGTGAGTTCTTGAGGATGAATCCTCCAATTTCTATGGTTGAAGACTACTGAAGGATCCAAAGAACTTCATTGAGAAACTTAAAAAGGTGTTTGATGTGATGCATGTTGCTGATATTAAGAGAGTTGAGCTAGCGGCATATCAACTGAAGAATGTTGCTAAAACTTGGTTCAATCAGTTGGAAAGGGGTAGAGCTGAGGATGCATCACCTGCGAGTTGGGCCTATTTTGAAGAAGCTTTCTTGGGCGTTTCTTTCCCCAAGAATTTAAAGAGGCTAAGGTATGGGAATTTCTATCACAGCCTGAGAGCACCCCCTAATTTTAACACGGCGTACTCAACCTCGAAGAGGCTTATACAATCCCTAAGCATTTTATTCATCGCATAGGCATAAAAATAGCGCTCCATAAAAACTTTTCTCAACAAAATCAACAATCAAAACTCATTTATTAAAATGATGGAACACTAAGTCTCAGCATATCCAACTTAGACACGTCTCAACATCATAGGGACACGGCCCTTTACAGTCAAAAAGAAAAACATTAGAAGTCTATTACATGAGATTTAAGAAAAACTCCTAAGATAAATGTCCTCAAATCTTTGAAGACATACCAAAGTTTGAAGATAGCAAATGCAAGTACTTCAATCTAGAAAGGATCCTTTAGTTTCCACCACCTACACTTGGTGTAAAAAGATGAAGAATATGGTGTTTGTACATGCACTAAGTATGTGACCATGGAAAAACATGCCAAAAGAGCACATTCATTTGAGATATAAACATTTCATGCTATTTTGGTGAAAACAACATAAGGCAAGTACGAGGAGCATGTTACAAGTCAACACTCACATATAAGAGGATACTACAACATAAGACATGGACATATTCATCAAGTAACCCATTTCATCATTTTAGACCCTCCATCTAAGGTTATCCTAAGACCCACCTAAGTAATACATGAAGCGCCCGCCCATACATTCTCTTCATACACACCTAAGTGTTCCTAAGACTACCAAAGATAGAGACCTTTCCTTTTCAACAAAACCCAATAAGTCAACATTCATTATATATATATTTACAGAGGCATTCATGCATTTAGGGGACTTCACATAATAGTCTTTAAAGATTTAGGGAACTCACTTTAGCATCTTCAAAGCCTACTCGTACCATATATATATAGCATCCCATACTACTACCTACATGTTGTAGAACCTATTCAATAACTAGAGTACACATCCCGCATGATGGGAATAGGCATTAACAGACATAGAACACACAAGTTAGGTATAAAATTTGGTGTCATAAGACCCCACACCATGGAAGGTGTTTACTTTCCAAGGGTAGAACTTATAAGAACCCATGTAGGCACATGGTTTAAGCGATATCCGAAGACATTCATTGGACTCTTTGCCTTTCCTGCAGGAAAAGACACTGTCTTAACCATATCCACTCGGTGCTAGCCTTAG
The DNA here is from genome assembly GCA_016801875.1 of Solanum sitiens. Classification (NCBI taxonomy): domain Eukaryota; kingdom Viridiplantae; phylum Streptophyta; class Magnoliopsida; order Solanales; family Solanaceae; genus Solanum; species Solanum sitiens. The sequence continues at coordinate 96,595 of JABWTJ010000044.1, read as the reverse complement.
TCCCCATAGAGTAGTTTATTCACATGTATGTACTAGAGAGGGCACCATCATTAGGTCTACCGACCCATAGTACTTCTACCAAGAAGGGCCCCATGCTAGGTCTACTGATTAAGGTTCATTAAGGGTAGCTCTTTGACTTTTGTAGATAAGGTTTCTACCATTCCGTCCTACAATCTCTAAGTCTATCATTTAACACAAGAAGGAGGCACCATCATAAGGTCTACCGCTTCAAAGTTTTTCATTCACCTAAGAATCTAGACTCATCAATAAGGGGCACCATACTTAGGTCTATCGGTTCAAGACATATCCTAGAAGACTCATTAATTATTCATAGAAAGGGCACCATACTTGGGTTTACTGATTCTAGACATTCATTCATTCATTACTCAAGAAAAGGATGCCTAAGCCTACCAAGTCAAGAGATCACATTAAACATCTTTCATGCATCAAGGAAGGCACCTAAGTCTACTAATCAATATACAACATCATATATGGAGACCATTCACATTCTAACATCATCACTTATGCGCATTAAGAGAGTATCATACTTCAAACCACAATACCACAACACTTTATACAAGATCCCCTTGAAATCACATGAACAATTTCACATTCTACCTTCATATATACCTTAACATGATAGTACTCCAATTCGTCATATGGTGCCTTCACGGCCATGATCACAATACATATAAAATAAGTAAACACCTCCACCATAAGTGGATCAAACAATTCAAGAACATTCCAATATAACAAGAGAATTAGGTCAACTTACCCTTCATCCAAGCCATAATCACCATTACTCAAGTCTCCAACAATTCATCATAGAATGTGTATAGATAACAATAGATATCAACAATACAATACAATATAAACTCAACTTCAACAATATCCAATCATAGTCACAAAACCCACTTTATAAGCCAACTTTAGGAATTTAGTCAAATCATGGGTTCATAGAGTTTTCACCTTAAAATCATAAATTTACAATCGATATAATCATAGTTTATCAATTAAAAATATGCAAGAACCCATGAGTTTGATTAAAAAATTGGGGTTTTTCACAATATTTAAAAACATGGAAAGTATTCTAAGATTGACTCTAGGGTGGAACTTGTCCTAGATAAAGTGTTATCATACCTGAAAGACCATGAAAATTGAAAAATAAAGAACTTGAAATCTCCTCTTCTATCTTGAACTTGTTCTTGAGCTTCAATGGTGTTCTAGAGAGAACTCTTTGGGAGAGGGGTTTTGATTTTGAAGAATGAATTCTTAATGGAGGTTTAGTTGTTTTAAAACACTTAAAATACCTTAAAACACATAAAATAACTTCCCCGTTATTTAATTAGCCAAAGGTTAAATTTACCAAACCACCCTTGGCTTGGCCGAATTGCACCAGTAAAATAGGTGCCACCTACGGACCATAGGTGGAGTGACGGGCCGTCCTGCACTTCGTAGGTCTGTTCATAACATCCTAAATGGAGACTAAGACTCCACAGGCTAAGTATGGACCTATTCCCTTGACTTACGGTGCGTCACTTGAGTTAAGGGGCGTAGGTCATGGCTCTAACTCAAGCTGTTTTGAGAGATTTTTTCCCAAAGTTTAGGTACTTCTCAAGGAACCTTAGGGTGGTCCTTGGAGATCTGTACCCAGACGTTTGACCCCTAAACATGTTCATCTGGGTACTAGGGTCTCCATTACAAGTTTTAGATTCCAAACAACACACCAATCAAATGACAACACTATAGAACACACTAGCACTCAAACGGGTAGTTTCTGAATGCCATGGAGGTCTCTTGACGGTTCACTTCTAAAAATACCAAACTAACTTGTAAAGTAATGTTTGATCATTTGTACGATTTTACCAACTCATGAAACACATGTGAAGCTCTAGTTTATTCTATTGAATTAGGGTCATTACATTATCCCCCACTTGGAATCATTCGTCCTCGAATGACACTTAAAACACATAAGGGTAATGATTTAAGACTAGCAGCCCACAATCATTCATACAAAAATATAGTCAGTACATATAGCTAGGAGGAACATCAACTCCACATAAAATGCTCAAAACACAACAAGAAGGTAGAAACAACATCCACAAACTCATTATGCATCAAGACTTCACATTTCTCATTTCATATTGGAGGAACTTCCTTCTCCACACTTCATCATGATTAATTCAACATCATTAGGATCATCATGCAATTTCTCATAAAAGCATAATCACACACATTTTCAAGGACATATTTAAGCATGTTCAACATTTTAACTCATGCAACATTTAAGCAATTATCATATATGCACATCAACATGAGGAACACATCTTTATGAAAACTCATTTTCTGTTTTAACAAGAATTCAACTAGAAGATGCATAACATTAGGAGTACATGGAAACTCATTTTTCACACAAGACTCCAAGACATGCATCATGCTACTAGAAAGCTCTAAGTCTCAAGATTGAATAGGAAAGAAGAAAAAGAGACAAGAACTTCAAAACTTTCAACAACTCCCCCCATCAACAAACCATCCCCCATTTAGGAGAAACCCAACTAAGGCTATCACAAATCACAAATAAGGATCTCATCACAAGATAAGGAATTACAACTTACCGGCACATTCATCTATATTTGCTTTCGTGTTAGCTTAGAGAGCATAGAAATGAGTCTTCTTTTGATCATCAAGATTCAGACCACTATGAGGAGCTTGCTTGGCCTCCCTCCCTCTAGCCATAAGAGTAGGACAATCTCTCATCTTGTGATCATTATTCCCACACCCATAGCACCCATTAGTACCGGCTAGACATTTCCCATAATGCCTCCTACCACAAGTGGTGCAAGTAGGTTTAGAAAATTGAGAACCACTACCCCTCTCTTGGCTAGACTTAGGAGCACTAGAAGAATCCTAATTTGGAGCTCTCTTTTTAAACTTAGGTTTATTTCTTAAATTCTTCCACTCTATAGGACACGTTCCAACCGGCCTATTATCTCTCCATTGAGTGAATCATACTTGAGAAATCTCCTTCAATTGGTAGGAAGCCAACTCTGCCTTCTCCCTAGAAGAGACACTAATATCATGGACTATCTTATAAACTTCATCCAAGAATGCTTGGGGATCTTCTCCCACTCTAGAGCCAAGAAACATAGGAGGATTCATCCTTATGAAGTCTCTCAACCTTCAACTCAGGGTACTCTCATTAATGTTCATCCTAGGCCCCACATCTCTACTGGCTTGGGTCATCATAGCTTGAGCAAAAATTGCGAAAGTCGCCCTAATTTCTTGATTAGTCATGTCCAGGGAAACCACCTGAACCTCATTATCTCAATTACCTTGGGGAGCTTGTCCATCTTGGGGGACCTAAAGAAGGAATATCATCATTAGCAATCGCCTCTTCCACTCTCCTTGTGGGTCTTCCTGTCGTATTCATATCCTATAAGCAAAAGATAAGGATTCAAAAGAGACACTTATAGAACTCAACTCTAAGGCAAAACTTAAAGAATATGAAAGAAGTGTAACTTCTAACGTTCTATAATCTCTCGCTCATAGATGTGTCACGACTCAGACCAATTAACAAGACTCTACTGGACGTGGCTTGTGAGACTTTGAACCTAGAGACAACTTCCAAAACTTTATGCTCTTATACCAAGTTTGTCACAACCCGAGAGAACCCCCTAATCGTAACACGGCGTACTCGACCTCAAAGAGGTCTTATACAAGCCCTTAGCATTTAATTCATCGTATAAGCATAAAATTAGTGCAAAATTAAAACTTTTCTCAACAAAGTCAACAACTGAAACTCATTTATTAAAACGATAGAACAATAATTCTGAACATAGCAAACTTAGACACTTCTAAACATTATACACACACGACCCTTTACGATCGAAAGAAAACTAATAGAAGTCTATTACATGATATTTAAGAAAATCTCCTAATATAAGTGTCCTCTAATCTTTGAGGACATACAAAATCTCAAAGATAGCAAATGCAAGTACTTCAATCTAGAAAGGATCCTTTAGTTTTCGCCACCTATACTTGGTGTGAAAAGATGAAGAAGATGTTGTTAGTACAAATATTCACTAAGTATGATGACCAAGCAAAAACATGCTAAAAGAAGACATTCATTTGAGATATAAAATTTTCATGCTATTTTGGTAAAACATCATAAGACAAGTATGAGGAGCATGATACAAGTCAACATTCACATATAAGAGGATACTACAACATAAGACATTGACATATTCATCAACTAACCCATTTTATCATTTTAGACCCTCCATCTAAGGTTATCCTAAGACCCACCTAATTAAGACATGAAGTGGTCGCCCATACAACCTCTTCATACACACCTAAGTATTCCTTAAGACTACCAAAGATAGAGACCTTTCCTTTTCAACATAACCCAATAAGTCAACACTCATTAATATAGACATTTAAGGAGACATTCATGCATTTAGGGGACTTCACCTAATAGTCTTTAAGGACTTAGGGAACTCACTTTAGCATATTCAAAGCCAACTAGTTCCATGTGTAGATAGCATCTCATACTACTACCTACACGTTGTAGAACCTATCCAATAGCTAGTGTGCACATCTCACATGATGGGAACATGCATTAACCGACATAGACCACACTATCTAGGTATAGAATCCGGTTTCATAAGACCCCACACCCCGTGGGAGGTGTTCTACTTGTCAAAGGTATAACGTATAAGCAACCCATGTAGGCACATCGTTTAAGGGATATCCAAAGAGGTTCATTGGACTATTTGCCTTTTCTGTGGGAAGAGACACCGTCTTGACTATATCCACTCGGTGCTAGCCTTAGTTCCCATAGAGTAGTCCATTCACATGTATGTACTAAAGAAGGCACCATCATTAGGTCTACTGACCTATAGTACTTCTACCAAGAAGGGCACCATGCTACGTTTTCCGATCAAGGTTCATTAAGGATAGATCTTTGACTTTTTAGAGAAGGTTTCTACCATTCCAGCCCACCATTTGTAAATCTATCATTTCACGAAAGAAGGAGGCACCTTCATAAGGTCTACCGCTTCAAGGTTTTTCATTCACATAGGGATCTAGACTCATCAAGAAGGGGCACCATACTTAGGTCTATCGGTTCAAGAGATAGCCTAGAAGCCTCATTAATCATTCATAGAAAGGGCATCATACTTAGGTTTATTGATTCTAGACATTCATTCATTCATGACTCAAGAAAAGGATGTCTAAGCCTGCCAAGTCAAGAGATCACATTCTACATCTTTCATGCATAAAGAAAGGGAACCTAAGTCTACGAATCAAGATACACCATCATATATTGAGACCCTTCACATTCTAACATCATCACTTATGAGCATTAAGAGAGGATCATACTTCAAATCACAATACCACAACACTTTATACAAGATCTCCTTGAGATCACATGAACACCTTCACATTATACCTTCATATATTCCTTAACATTATAATACTCCAATTCACCATATAGTGCCTTGAAGGCCACGATCACAATATATACAATAAATATACACCTCCACCATAAATGGATCAAACCATATAATAACAATTCCAATATAACAAGAGAATTAGATCAACTCACCCTTTATCCAAGCCATAGTCACCATTACTCAAGTCTCCAATAATTCATCATAGAATAGGTATAGATAACAATAGATATGAATAATACAATACAATCTAAACACAATTTAAACAATATGCAATCATAGTCACAAACCCACTTTATAAGCCAACTTTAGATATTAAATCAAATCATGGGTTCATAGAGTTTTTCACCTTAAAAGCATCAATTAACAATCAATATAATCAAAGTTTATCAATTGAAAACGTTTGATGCAAGAACCAATGAGTTTGAGTAAGAATCAGGTTTTTCACAATATTTGGAAATTTGAAAAGTATTTTGAGATTGACTCTAGGGTAGAACTTTCCATAGATAAAGTATCAACATACTTTAATAGTTGAAAGCCCACTAAAATTGAAGAAGTAAGAACTTGAATCTCTTTTTCTAGCTTTAACTCTTTGGGAGAGGGGTTTTAATTTTTAAGATGGATTCTAAATAGAGGTTTAATTATTTTAACAAACTTCAAATACCTTAAAACGCATAAAATAATTGCCCATTATTTAATTATCCAAAGGTGGAATTTATGAAACCACCCTTGGCTTGGCTGAATTGCACCAGTAAAATAGCTTCCACTTACGAGACCTCTACCTACGGACCGTAGGTGGAGTGAAGGGTCGTCCTGCACTTCGTAGGTCTGTTCAGAGCCTCCTAAATAGAGGCCAAGCCTTCACAGGCTAAGTATGCACCTACTCCCTTGACTTACGGGGCGTCACTTGAGTTAAGGGGCGTAGGTCATGGCCGTAACTCAAGCTGTTTTGACAGTTTTTTGCCCAAATTTGGGTCCTTTTCAAGAACCTTTAGGGTTGTCCTTGGGGGGTATTAACCAGACGTTTTAGCCCTACAAATGTTGATGTAGGTACTAGGGTCTCCTTTACAAGTTTTAGACTCCAAACAACACACCAATCCAATGACAACACTATAGAACACACTAGCACTTAAACGACTAGTTTCCGAACGTCATGGACGTCTCTTGATTTTTCACTTCTAAAATTACCAAACTAACTTCTAAAGTAACTTTTAATCATTTATACGAGTTTATTAACTCATGAAACACATGTGAAGATCTAGTTTATCCTATTTAATTTTAGGGTCATTAGAATTTCTTACTCTTAAGTAGGATTCTCTAAGTGTGCATGAGTATGAGTTGAAATTCACCCAACTATCTTGTTATGCTCTAGAAATGGTTAATTATATGAAGAGTAGAATGATCTTGTTTGTTGCTGAGTTGGGTCGTTCATCCACCATAGAGAGAAGGGCAGCAATGCTTATACGTGACATGTACATATCAAGGTTAATGGTTTATGTGCAGCAGCAGGTTGAGGAGGAGAAGTTGAGAGACAGGGAAGAGGTCAAAAATAAGAAAGCTAAGACAGGAAATGAGTCTGGGAAGCAAAAAGGTAGTGTGAATCGTTCGTCCTTTCAGAAGCAAAAGAGGTGCACCATCATCTGCTTGTGCACCTACACCCAGAAACAAACTTGAGTACAATGGCCAAAATTCGCAGAGCTTAACCAGCACAGTCCCAAGGTAGCGTGGCATAAGGAGGTTGTTGGGCTTCTGCATGTGCTAAGTGTGGTAGAACCCACCCAGGTAAATGTCGTGATGGCCAGACAAGTTGTTTCAAGTGTAGGAAAGAGGTTCATTTCATGAAAGAGTGCCTTAAGAACAAGCAAGGTAGTGGAAATCCAGGTAATAGAGCCCAATTTTCATTAGTCGCTTCACCAAACAGGTTTGCCTAGAGGATCTACTTCAAATAATATTAAAGGAGTAAACCGCCTCTATGCAATCACTTATCGCCAAGAGAAAGAGAACTCCCCATATGTTGTAACTGGTATGATCAAAGTCTTTATTTTTTATGCTCATGCTTTGCTAGATCCAGGAGTAAGTTTATGTTTCATAATCCCTTATGTTACAAATAAGTTTGATGTTATCCCTAAGAAACTTTGTGAAACCTTCCGTGTTTCTACACCTATTAGGGAGTTTATTCTAGCAAAAAGAGTCTATCGTGATTGTCCCATTTCCATCAATCACAAGAACACCATGGCAGATTTAGTTGAGTTAGACATGGTAGATTTCGATGTCATTCTAGGTATAGGTTGACTTCATGCCTTTCATGCATCAATAAATTGTAAAACTCGAGTTGTCAAGTTTCAAATTCCTAATGAGCCAGTCGTAGAGTGGAGTAATAGTTCAGCAGTGCCTTAGGGTCGTTTCATTTCATCCCTTAAGGAGAGAAAGTTAACTTCAAAGGGTTGTATCTATCACTTAGTCCGAGTTAATGACTCAAGTGTTGAGGTACCTATTGTAAAAGAGTTTCCATAAGTCTTTCCTGATGATCTACACAGAGTTCCTCCTTAGTGAGAAATAGAGTTCGGCATAGACATCATTCCAGTTACTCGTCTTATCTCTATTCCGCCATATAAAATGGCACTTGGAGAGTTGGAAGAATAGTTAAAAGACCGGTTAGATAAGGGCTTCATTCGACCAAGTGTCTCACCTTGGGCGCTCCATTTTTGTTTGTGAGAAAGAAAGGTGGTTCTCTTAGGATGTGTATATACTACCGTCAATTGAACAAGGTTACCATCAAGAATAATTATCCTCTTCAAGGATTGATGATATTTTTGACCACCTTTAAAGTGCATCATGTTTCTCAAAAATTGACCAGTTGAAATTAAGGGAGTGTGATATTCCCAAGATATCATTCAGGATCCTTTATGCTCATTATGAGTTATCCTAACATTAGATATGTTTGTTAGCGTCTTCATTGATGACAAACTAATCTATTCAAGTAATGAAGAAGATCATGCTAGTCATGTCACGATAGTCCTCTAGACTTTGAAAGATAAGGAGTTATATGCTAAGTTCACAAACTGTGAGTTTTGGCTTGAGCCTATGGCATTCTTGGTCCACATAGTTTCCGGTGATAGAATTATAGTTGATACCTAAAAGATAGAAGCAGTTCAGAGTTGGCCTAGACCCACGTCTCCAACTGATTTAGGAGTTTATTGGGTTTTGTTGGCTACAATAGAAGGTTCATAGAGGGGTTTTCATCTATTTCGTCTCCTTTGACCAAATTGACTCGGAAGACGGTTAAGTTTCAATGGTCTGAAGCTTGTGAGAAAAGGTTTCAAAAATTTTAAAAGAGGTTGACTAATGCCATAGTTTTGACCTTACCAGAAGGTACTCAAGGTTTTGTGGTGTATTGTGAGGCATCAAGAGTTGCTTTGGTTTGTGTATTAATGTATCATGGAAAGGTTATGGCTTATGCCTCTAGACAGTTGAAAGTCCATGAGAAGAATTATCCAACCCATGACTTAGAGTTCGACGCAGTAGTATTCACTTTGAAGATATGGCGTCATTATTTTTATGGTATTCATGTTGACATATTCAGTGATCATATGAGCTTGCAGTATGTGTTCACCCAGAAGGAGCTTAATCTCACAGAGACGGTGGTTAGAATTACTTAAGGATTATGACATGAGTATTCTTTACCACCTAGGTAAATATAATGTTTTTGTTGATACTTTAAGCATGTTTTCTATGGGCAGCACTGCCCATGAAGAAAAGAGAGAGTTAGCAAAAGATGTGCACATGCTTACACGCCTGGGAGTCATACTTGTGCATTCCAAATAAGGAAGAATAGTGGTGACGAATTGGGATGAATCATCCTTAGCGTTAGAAGTGAAATAAAAGCAAGACCAAGATCCCATTTTGCTTGAATTAAAGGCAAATATTCATAAGTAAAAAGTATTAGCTTTTGAACAAGGGGGAGATGGTGTATTAAGATATCAAGGTAGATTGCCTATACCAATGGTGTATAGACTTCAAGAGAGGATCGTGGAGGAAGCTCATAGCTCCATATATTCTATTCATCCGGGTTCCACAAATATGTATTGCGATTTGAGAGAGGTGTATAAGTGGAGTAGCATGAAGAATGGCATTGCAGAATTTGTTGTTAAGTGTCCAAATTGCCAACAAGTTAAAGTAGAGCACCAAAGGCCCGGTGGTTTGTCTCAGAATATAGAACTTTCGAAATAGAAGTGAGAGATTATTAATCTGGATTTCATCACAGGTTTACCAAGGTCTCGAAGACAGCATGATTCTATTTGGGTGATTGTCGAGAGAATGACAAATTCAGTCCACGTTTTTCCAGTAAAAACTACCCATTCGATAGAAGACTATGCTAAGGTTTATATTCAAGAGGTGGTAAGACTTAATGGGGTTCTGATCTCCATTATTTCAGATAGAGGTGCACAATTTACTGTATAATTCTGGAAATATTTTCAGAAAGGTTTGGGTTCAAAAGTGAAGTTAAGTACTGCTTTTCATCCCTAGACTGATGGACAAGCATAGTGCACTATTCAGACATTAGAAGATTTGTTGAGAGCTTGTGTTATTGGTTTCAATGGGAATTGGGATGATCACCTACCACTCATTGAGTTTGCTTACAACAATAGTAATCACTGTAGAATCCAAATAGCTCCTTATGAAGCTCTTTATGGGAGAAGATGCAGATCTTCTATTGGATGCTTTGAGTGGGTGAAGCAGGTTGATAGTGATTCAAGAAGGGTTGAAAATGGCACAGAGTCATCAAAAATCATATACTGATGTTAGGAGGAGGGAGTTAGAGTTTAAGATAGATAATTGGGTTTACTTGAAAGCTTCACCCATTAATGGTGTTATGAGGTTCGGTAAGAAGGGGAAGCTTAGCCCCCGGTATGTTGGCCCTTATAAAATTTCCAAGAGGATTGGCAAAGTAGCTTATGAGTTAGAGCTACCACAAGAGTTAGCAGCGGTTCATCTGGTGTTTCATGTCTCCATGTTGAAAAAGTGCATCGGTGATCCTTAATTGATCATTTCTACTGAAGATATTGGAATCAACGATAACTTATCTTCTGACGGATTTTGGTGCAAATTCTAGATCGTCAAGTTCCAAAGTTGAGAATAAAAGACGTAGCATCATTCAAAGTCCATTGGAGGAACGAGTTTGTTGAAGAAGATACTTGGGAATCTAAAGAGGACATGAAAAAGATATATCAACACCTCTTTGAATCCAGAGAAAATGCATACTAAGGTACTAATTTTCTTCTAAGTATTGTCTAAATTTTGAGTAAGTATGTTGTTTGGTTGCATTTGCTTGTGGGTGTTTGAACTTGATGTTTCTCCCTTAAGTCTTGTAAGAGTAATTTCATTTGAGGACGAATGTTCCCAAGGGGGAGATATTATAACATCTCGCAACTATAAAGAACTAGAAAAGAATTTTAAATCTGGAAATAGTTACTTTTTGAAAATATAAGAAAATCTAGAAATTGTTAAGTAAGTTAAAGTGTGTTTTGATCAACTTCAAACGATCATAACTTCTATCTTAGGATGCGTTAGGTTTAGTTCAAGATCCATGATCTTTCCAACGTCGTCAAGTTTGCGTGATTCCGAGTTTGCATGAATGAGTTATGCCTTTCAGAAGTTGGGTTGTTGGATTAACGAAAGCCTAATCTGGATTTGGGAAAGGCAAGTTAGTCTTTTCCTTACCTAATTATATTAATTCATTTTTAGGAATTAATTGGGGTAAATTAGGACTTTTTCAGTTCAGAAAAATTAAAATTCACGCTAGGGCGTGGAGAAGAGAGAAAAGAAGACAAAAGAAAAGAGAAATCAAGAATCGCCAAGAATGTTTGAGCTTTGCGTGTGGATTTCATCGGGGGTGATCCCAGAAAGGTATTTGAGATCCCATAGCATAGGGTTAGTTCACTCACGCGCCAACCATGTTTCAATTCAACGAATTTAAGTCTTTGAATGTTAAGAAAGTGAATTCATGAGGAACGTTGTTGAAAGTTTCGTTGAATTCTTGATGGATGTGTTGTTGAAGTTTCTTGATGATTTGATTCATGTTTCCGGGTGAATTTTTGAGTTAAATCTATAGTATGTTGAGTGTACTAATGATTCTAAGTGTTTGTCCTCTGGCTCTGCGCGCCAGCCAGAGCGCCCCAACTTGCTCTCTGAAGTTTGAGGGCTGGTGCCCACACCTCTTAGAGGGCCAGGGACACCAGTTCTCCCCATTCTTCCCCATCTTTTTGTAATAGTTCCTTAGTAATGTAACTATGTTTTCTAGTTGATTCCAACTCTAAGGTACATCTAAACATCATAAAATCATCCATAAATATGAGATCATGAACCTTGAATCCATAATCCAATTCAAGGAAAGTTAAGATCGTAGTAAAAGAAGTTACGAGTCAAGCTAGAAGTTAAGAAGCAAGTCAAAGTAAAGTTGTTAAAAGTTTTCAAGTCTTTAGCAATTATTTAACTTTGTTTTGAAGACTCAAGTTTCAAGTTAAGCAAAGAATAAAAAGTTGAGTTCATTTCTCAAAAAGTTATAAGGGAACTAAGTATTCCCTAAGAGTTCATAAATTTTTTCACATTTGAGCAAGAAAGGGAACATGGATTCCAAAAGTGCTTTTGAGCTAAGATTTGAGTAATTATCTCAAAACAAAGAAAGAAGTTGTTTTGAAAACAGATGAGCTAAGTATATTTTTGGGAGTAGTATTGTGCACCGATATGGAGATGCAAGTTCATATTAACTCAAGTCTCTATAAACCATGTAGCCGTCATGGCTATTAAAGGATCATACTTTTTAGATGATCACTTAAGTTAAGCTAGTTGAACCACTAAGTTAAGAAGTTCTATGTGACGACAAAGTATAAGACAGTTTTAGCAGTGTGGGCAAGACGTTGTATCACCACTTAGGCTCATAGTGGTTGTTGTCGTTTAGAGAATCTCCCACATAAACTATGTTACTACATTATATAAGTAAACATGAGTTTGTTATTGTATTTTATTTAATGAACTAAGTTGTTTTCCACTGTTTACAAGCTTTACATCTATACATATTGCATGTGTCTTATTTCTTTTTATTGAGTTAAGTTATTCATTGAGTTGAGAAGAGCCAAGGTAAGTGTTCCCTTCATATTCTATTCAAGCTTAAGTTGTGTTTAGCATTCCAACTCGCATACTCGTACTTTCAATGTACTGATGCCAATTGGCCTGCATCGTCTTATGATATAGATGCTAGTAACTAGGATCGGCATCCGGTGCATCGTTGATCTAGTGAGCATCTCAGAGTCAGTTTGTGAGTCTCCTTACATTTCGGAGGACATATTTTGTCTCTTGATTTCTAGTTTTCTGTTTTTAGGATGATTGAGGGTCCTTTCCCAATATCCTCTTTGTTTTAGAGGCTTCACGGACAAATAGTATTAGTTTCTAAGTCTTATTCATATCAGTTGTAAATGTTTAAGACACGATTTTCCACTTTGGCTAAGTTATTACATTTAAGTTATTTTCATGAGTTATCTCTTGTGTTTAAGTCTTTCGTTGAGTAAGTAAGTCAGGCCAAGGGTCCTCTCGGGACCAGCAATGATCTTCAAATATCAGTCCCTCCCAGGGTGGAGGCTTGGGGTGTGACATTAGATAACTCGTTAACAAACCCGTACGATTTTATGGAATTGAATTTGAGTGAGCAAAGATCCGAAAATCGATCTTAGCATAAAGGGTATTTTTTAATGTAGTGAAATGGATGTATGTTGTAGATTGGGACTTTGGAATTATGCGAACGAGCGCTCTGTTTTGTTTGGTGACGCTGTAGTGGGATCCTTGTCGTTGTGGCGGGGCCACTGTAGAGGGATAGTGGCCATTGTGGCGGACGATACAGGACTTAAAATCTTAGATTTTTGGGGAGGGATTACTGTTTTGAAAATGCCGTTGTAGAGCTACTTTAGGCCGTTGTGGCGCAGCTGCTATAGTAGGATGAGTGTTGTTGTAGTGGGACAGGGTGAATTAAGTCATTAATAAAACCCCTAAACAACCTTATTTGGCATTTTTCGACTTTTAGAGCTAAGGAACGACCCACAGGCGACTCCAACTCATTTTCCACCAATCTTGGGGTAAAGATAATCTTTTAACTCCCCGAATCCATTTTCAATCCATAGTACGTAATATAATGTGTCAATATTAATGGGGAAGGGTTTTTTGATAGATTTTATGGTGGAAACAACCCTAATATAGATACTAGAGATCATAGGTATGATCAAGGGTTGTGAGCATTATTATTAATCCGGGTAATTAGTGATTATTGATTTTTGTATATTATTCATTGTTTGTAGACCAATAACAAGATAAACAAATCCGGGAAAGGAAGCATCAAGATTCTTAAGGTTTCAAGCTTGTTTTGTGATAGGTGATGGTTGTGATTTTATGATTGTGTGATCTTTGTTTGTTCTTGCTTTATTATGATACTTGTATATGTATGAATGTTGCAATATTTATCACACTTGTTGTAAATGAAATAGTTGTTTGATGGTAGTCATGAAATCATAATGCAAAGGTATGATCTTGATGATATACTTGTGATTGTGATTGTGGTATGTATATGGTGATCGAATTTCTATGTTCCAACAACCTAATTTAGATCAAGTTTCCACGTTTTGGCACAAAATTTGGATTGGGTTGCAATGTTTCGACACAACTATGGGATCAAATTGCCACGTTCCTGCAAGCTAACTGTTTGAGTTTGAATTCCGTGAGAGGAGCAATGACGTGTGATAAGTGTATGTTGACGATCATGTTGATAATATTGTAGATGTTGATATATTATGCATATGATTATAATGATGTTTGACTTGCTTATGTTACACTAGTGGGATAGCCGCGTGATCCTAACAGTACATTATGGTTGTGTAATGATTCTGTACTTGGCTTATTTTGTTGAGTACAGAGCATCTTCAAGCGGCTATTAACATACCTCGCTTAGGAGAGCAGAGATTATCGCATCGACTTCAAGGGTGAGGAAAATCTTTCGGGTTGCCATGGAGTTCTCCTTCGTCTAAGTCCACCATTTCCGGACTTAAACATTTGTTTAGTTAGTGATTAGTTCAGTACGTGGGGTTGTTACCCTCCCTATTTAGACTTGTTATTTCTTAGTAGTTTTGGTACATTGACTTTGAGATTCTAGGTTTATCTTCTGCAATTGTTTAGTTAGTGCTTTATAATCGTTGTTAAGGTTTATGGAAACCTCTTACTTAGTTTATTTAACTTTCTTTTGTAACTTAAATGTCTTAGTTTTTAGATTATTTGATTTAGTTGGATGGTAGTGGTGGTTCTCCCACCGAAGAGTTAGGGTGGGTGCCAATCACGACGGTCTCGGTCGTGACAAGGTTGGTATCAAAGCCTAGGTTTGTTGATCTCAATGTACCAAAAATTTTCTAATAGAGTCTCATGGAACGGTAGAGGGATGCCTTTACTTTTCTGTGACAGGCTATAGGACTTCAACAAATCTCAATATTTTCTCTTATCTCCTTCGTGTTATAACTTGATTCCAATTGGTATATGTCGATTTGAATTGGTATATAACCTCCTTCGCTATTCTGTCCACATATGGTTAACACAAGATTAAATTGTGTTCGTCCCGCAGCTCCCGTCAATGCTTCGGTTGAGGAACCTGCAGCGAGAGTTTGCAGTCGAGGTAGGGGTATAGAAAGATCTAGCGGTAAAAGTCGTGGACAGTAGCACCCGCGATAGATGAGGTACCTATTGAGAATTTAAAGGTTAATGAGAACTCTCCTGCGCAATATGAAGAGATGGAGGAGAATGAGGAATTTGAGAAGGTTGAGGAGATTGGTCAAGCGGGAGGGGTGTTAGCTGGAAATGTAGGTGTTCCTCGTTTGGAATCAATGTTAGCTCAACAGATCATGTTGTTCTTAAAGGGGTTGTCTAGTCCGGTAATTCTTCCATCTGCTCAAGCTCCCGCTAATCCACATGTTGCTTGCACTGCACCTAAGTCGGGCAAAACTAGAGCTAATGATTCTTTCTTCCGTCCTTTGTTGGGTTTGGTTATGACAGGGAACGAGCATGACATGTTGACTAAATTTTTGAAGCTTAAGCTACCGGTATTTCTTAGTTCTGAGATGGAAAATGCTTATGAGTTTATGTTAGAATGTTATGAAGGTTGTATACATTGGGTATTCTTCACCAACATGGAGTTGAGTTTGTATCATTCCAACTTCAAGGTGAGGCCAAGCAATGGTAGAGGTCTTACATGGAATACATGTCTCCTACTTTACCTCCACTTACTTCAACCCAATTTCATGCTTTGTTCTTAGAGAAATATATTCCTAGAACCTTGAGGGATAGCAAAAAGGATGAGTTTATGGCCTTAAAGAAAGGTGATATGTTTGTGGCTACTTATCAGGCCAAGTTCCATGTTTTATCAAGATATGTTGTACAGCTGGTCACTACGGAGGAGGAGAGAATCCAGTTGTTTATTAGATGCTTGAAATATGAGGTGGAAGTGTTATTTTTTTCATATGACTTCTGCAGGAAAGAGCTGTAATAAAATGACGGACTATGTTAAGAAGGTTGAGGGGCGCGACGGTCAATCCAAGGCGTTGGCAAAATTAGCCAAGAATGGGGGAAATTTGCAAGGTTTCATGCTATGAGATTCAGAAGGACAACACTTGCAGCCAAACCAATTCAGTCAGCTATACCTCCCTCTACATGTAACTATTCGGGAACTCCATATTATAATTTTTAGGATAGTCAGATTGTCGTGCCTACGTCTGGTGGCAGACTATCTTGTGATCGTATTTTCTATAACTATGGAGAACTTGGACATATGAGGAGAGATTTTCTCCATACACGTGTATTAGATTCTGTGCAGCAGCAGTCCAGAGTAGTAGTACCCGCGAGGAATAGTAATAATAGTCGAGGGAATCCACAAGGTGGGAAAGAATGTAATCATAGAGGTCGTGGAGGTAGAGAAAATGGTAATGGTAACGTGGGCAGAGGTAATATGCAACCAGGCAGAGAAGTAGCTCATCAAGATGATAGGGCTCAATGTTATGCCTTTCCGGGCAAGTATGAGGCATAGGCGTCTGATGCAGTAATCACATGTACTTTTCTTGTCCGTGAAAGGATGGTTAATATGTTGTTTGATACAGGTTCCACTTACTCTTGTGTATCCACAAGTTTTGCATCCAAGTTTGATATGATTTGTGATGTACTTGACGCCCCTATCAATGTTTCTACCCCAAATGGAGAGTCAATCATAGTCACCCATTTCTATCGTGTGTGTCCTATTTTGTTTATGGGTTTTCAGACTTGGGCTGATTTGGTGATTTTGGATATGGCTGATTTTGATATTATCTTTGGCATGACTTGGTTGTCCCCCTATTGTGTTATGCTTAACTGTAATACTAAGTTTGTGACTCTAGAAATTCTGGAAAGGGAAAGATTAGAGTGGGAAGGGGTGTACAAGTCTAAGCAAGCAAAGACTATATCCTCAATTTGGGCTAGTAAACTGTTAGAGCAAGGTTTTATGGATTATTTGTGTAACAACCCTAAAAATGGATATGATAAGTAATACTTAATGTGTCTAGAATGCCTACGATTAGACCGGATTCACACAGATTGATGCGCATAGAACCAGACCTCTGAACCCTTGCTACAGCCAAGCCAACTAACTTGGGGAGTTATTTGACCTAGGAAAGGTTGGGTCCAGCCATGTAGGGCTCTCGAATATGAAGATTTACTCGAATGAGTCTTTACCGGACTTAAAAAGGGAAAATCTTAGGTTTGGAGGGTCTAGGGGTAAAATGGTCTTTTTCCAGGCTAAGGGTAGCATCGTAATTACCCTAAATATATAATTAATTATTTAATTAATAAGGTGGAGGGGCATTTTTGGGAGAGAGGGCCGAAAATGGGTTCTAAGAAGGATGTCTTGCTCCACCCGGGTTCGAACCTAGGTGGAAGCAATGAATTAAATTTGTTTTTAATTTAAGTTGGTAAATTAATGTAATTAATTTATATTTATTATTTATTAGCTGATTTAAAATTAAAGGGAAATCAGATTTTAATATTTAATAAAAACCTTATTTGACTAAGTCCTAAACTAGACTCCTAAGCCTAAGAAAACTCTCCTCTCTCACGCTCATCTCTCTCTCACGTCTCTATCACTCTCATTCATGTTCTCTCTGCCAAATAACGTACAAGAACAGTAGGTAAACCAAAGTTCTTCACACTTGAATAACTCACAACGAAAATTATAAACAAACAACTAATCAAACACGTTAGGCAAAGAGAGGGCTTTTCCGTCGAGTTGGTGTTGAAGCTCTTGGATTTGGACGTGTGTTTGGAGAAGCTTTGGGCAGCAAGTTCAAGGTTTGAACGTCAAAATAAGGTATGGGTTATCTTCTCTCTTGGTCCCTTTCCCAAGAGACCCTTAAGGTTCAGACGAATCTATTCGAAAACTAGGGTTGTTCCCCGTTGCATGTCCCTATCACTAGCTCTTATTGAATCATAGGTTGGTTATGTTTGCTGGTAGAAAACTAGGGATGAAACGTGTTTTCGTGATGATTATGTGTTTATATGTATGTTCGGAATTATGTGACTTATGTTGATTTTTTCCGAAAATGTAACTACGTCTGTTGTGTGTGTTGCCGTGGCTATTGGTCATGGTTTAGGACTTGAAATGGCATGATAGTTCTTTATATTTCATGTACACATGTTGATGTAAATCGTGATGTTCATATGAGTTGAAATGTGGCTAATTTGAATGATAATCTCTTGGCTAAACGAATCCATGAAAAATGCACCTAAGAACGTATTACGTATAAATGCTGAAGAAAGTAGGCTGCCAAATGTGATTAAAATTTCCAGCGATGTGATGGTTTAGTTTCGACCAAAATAAGGATAATAACATGAGAGTTTAAGTGAATGAAAAATAGGTGAGGTCGCTAGGGATTGAACCCAAGACCTCACACGTGAAAAGCTCCAAAAAACAAAAATAAAAAGAAATGGGGTTAAGGGGAGATCGAACCTGGGTACCCTTGACTGAAAAGTTAGTGATTTTCATTAAGGCTTACTATAATTAATTAAAATAAAAGAAGTGTGGCACACGGGATTCGAACCCGAGTGCCTTAGCCGAAGTCCCTAAAATTAAAACAGAAATAAAGAGGTGAGGGGAGTGGGATTCGAACCCACCACCTCTTGGTCAGATTAAAGGAGAAACTAAAAGAAAAATAAAAGGGTGAGGCGTGTGGAAATCGAACCCACGACCTCTAGGCAGTAAAGGAGAATTACAAGAAAAATAAAGTGAGGCTGTGGGGGTTTGATCCCACAACCTCATGGTCAACTCAAGATAGTCAAGGAAAAATAAATAAAAAAATAAAAGGGGCTGTGGGGGTTCGATCCCACAACCCCTTGGCCAAGGAAGAGAATTTCAAAGGGAAGAAATAAAAAGTAAATGTTGATGTTGGGGCTCGATCTAGGGTCCCAATGTCATGTGGACCGAAATTAAAAAAAAAGAAAAATGTAAAGTGTTGTCCAAGGGATTCGACACCGGGTTCCCTTGCCCGAATTCTGTATTGATACATAAGTCATACGTGAATTAAATATTCAAGAATAATGCTGCCTACTTAGATCGAAATCGAGATCTTAGCATACATACAAGATGAATAAGTCTTGTACCACAAAATCTTAGGAAGATATGAATCACTTAAACGAACTATGAATGAAGCCTCATGGATTGTACGTATAGACCCATAAGTCTAACATACGTTTAAAAATAAGTGAACCTAAGATGTATATAATGAAATGATGTAAACCTAGAAGGGTTAATTACGAGTTTAAAACACACTAAATGGCCAAGTGTATTGGCATACGATGAAATGAATATCATGTAATGAAATGATAAAACCCTAGAAGGGTTAAGTAAGAGTGTGAAACACACAAATGGCCAAGTACATTGGCATATGATGAAATGAACATTAACGTAAAAAGGGGTGAGTAATTATGAAGAGCAAATGTGCTAATGTTAATGAATGTGGTGACAACATGATAAGAGGCTAATGTGAAAGATGAGAGCAATCTCAAATAAGCCTAAGTAAATGTTACCAAAACGTACTCACCTATGAGAGTGTAAAGTTAATGAAGAGACCAGTCTCTATGAACACTCTAATGAAAGTATTGAGAATAATGTAAGCTTAATACTAATAATGAGATGAGAAATCATCTATTGAGCTATGATGTCCTCATACTAGAAGCCAGCTTCCATGATGTATGAGTTGAATGAAATGGAACTTTATATTGAGCACTGATAGACTAGCTATGAGCGGTGATGCCTTCTTTCGAGAAGGGCGGAGGTTCACATAACTCTCATGAGATGCGACTGTCCAGCATGCCGGGTATGGGTCTCCTTATATCTCCTAGTCTTCGAACCTATACTGCCAATATAGGGATCTGGCGGAGTTCAATTCCCATATACGCTAGCATGTTTTGGGTCACTTTGGCCGGTGATTCCACCTCTTTTCGATATGGGGGAGACACTGGATTTCATGATGCTCACATGATCTATGTCGGTTAAAGTTAAAGTTCCCAATGAATGAATGAGGCCAGCCTCAAATGATGCACATAATGAAATGAACGATACCAAAGGTGTTGGGATAGGATAATCAATAGGTGAGCTAGACTCAAGTAATGACACTACGTTATTCTTGATCATTGCACAGAAAACCCGATGAGAGTCTTAAACTACATCCTAGGTATAGCTTGTGTTTATACACTAGCTTATGAATGAATGAAATCCAGTACGTATGAATGAATGAAGCAGACTCTGTGTTTGCTAAAGAAGGCTCCCTAGTTGAGGTCCCATATGTTGAGCCCTCATTTTAGGAAGTCTTAATGTCAAGTCCATGATTCCAAGGTCTCATGGCATATGAATGAATGATATGACAGATGTTATGTGCTATATATAATATGATATGTGCTATGTGTAAGATGTTATGTGTTGTGTGCAATATGATAAGTATGATGATGCATGTTACCCTCATGGCATGACTTTCCTAATCCCAATTTGGCAAGTCCACTGACTTGACTTTCCATAATCATGTTGTTAGGAAAGAGCTATTCTTACTCATGCATGTCCTTGGTGTGTGCTTGCATATACCCATACTTAGTACAAGTGTGTACTAATCCCATACAACTCTATATTTTTAGGTGCAGGCACAGGTGGACGTTAGAGCTTACAGGTTGACGTTGTAGCTATCCGGACGTGGAGCTTTCATCCGGACTTGGTAGGCCCTCATGCTTTCGAGGATGTCTACCGTTACTATCTAGCTTAGATGTAGGCTTTAGCTAGTGGAGTATGTTCCACTAGTCTTTCTTTCCATTTTTATTTCAGACATTGTATTGGTGCCATTTTGGTAATTATACTTTTAATGCAGTATTGAACTATTTCTTTCAGTTGATAATCTTAATGTTACATGGTTGATTGTGAACATTATGAATGTAAGTAGAATGATCTTTATGCATGATAAGAAACAAAAAATTTCAAATTTTCCGCTAAAATTAACCTAGATGAAGTAAGAATGACGTAAGTAGGCTTGTCTGCGACCTCTAACAGGTCAACGACGCCGGTGTCATCTGGGGTCTAGACTCCGGTCGTGACAATTTGGCTCATCTGACGGATGTTGAGGTTGAGGTTGAGACTCCATCTATTGAGTCTATTCCAGTGGTGTCTGAAATTTGCGAAGTATTTCCTTATGACTTGCTTGGTATGCCTCCGGATGGAGATATAGATTTTTGTAATGACTTAGAGCCCGGTACCCATCCCATTTCTTTCCCTCTATATCGCATGGCTCCAGAAAAATTAAGAGAGCGTAAGGCTCAAATACAAGAGCTTCTCGATAAGGGATTTATTTGTCCTAGCTCTTCCCCATGGGGTGACCCAGTGTTGTTTGTTAACAAAAATGATGGTAGTATTAGAATGTGTATAGATTACCAGTAGTTGAATAGGGTCACTATTCAGAACAAGTATCCTAGCCCCAAATAGATGATCTCTTTTACTAATTGCAAGGGGCTACGGTATTCTCCAAGATTGATCTAAGATCTAGGTATCATCAATTGAAAATTAGGCCTAAAAATATACCCAAGACGACGCTTAGGACTCGTTATGGACACTATAAATTTTTGGTTATGTCTTTTGGGTAGACCAACGTATCTGCGGCTTTCATAAGTTTGATGAATGGGGTGTTCTAGCCATTTCTTGATTCCTTTGTGGTAGTCTTTATTGATGACATCTTGGTCTATTTGAAAAGCGAAGAAGAGCACGCCAACCATCTTCTAACTGTTCTGGGTGTTCTTGGGAAGCAAAAGTTATATGTTAAATATTCCAAGTGTGAATTTTAGTTGAAATTGGTTGCGTTTTTTGGGCATGTAGTTTCCAAAGAGAGGGTAATGGTAGATCCCCAAAAGATTGAAGCGGATAAAAATTGGGTTCAGCCTAGCTTTGTGACAGAAGTTAGGAGCTTTGTGGGGCTCTCTAGCTACTACCGTCGATTTGTGAAGAATTTTGCTTATATTCCCACTCACTTGACTAATTTGACTTAGAAGGAGATATCATTTGAATGGACTGAAAAATGTGAAGAGAGCTTTCAAAAGCTCTAGGATCTCTTGACTACCGCACCTATCCTATTATTATCGATGAAGGTATGGATTTTATAGTTTATTGTGATGTTTCTCATTCAGGGTTGGGCGTTGTTTTAATGCAAGATAAGAATGTGATAGCGGTATGGATTTTATAGTTTATTTTGATGTTTCTCAATCAGGGTTGGGCGTTGTTTTAATGCAAGATAAGAATGTGATAGCCTATGTGTCGCGCCAATTAAAGGTACATGAGATAAATTATCCAACTCATTATTTGCAATTGGCAGTGATAGTATTTTCTCTTAAGATTTGGAATCATTATCTCTATAGCGTTAAGTGTGAAGTGTTTACCGATCATCATAGTCAGCAGCATGTATTCACTCAAAAGGATCTGAATTGAGACAGGGAAGATAGATGGAGTTACTCAAGGATTATGATGTAACAATTAAATTTCATTCGGGTAAAGCAAATGTGGTGGCAGACGCTTTTAGTAGAAAAGCAGTAAGTATGGGTAGCTTAGCCTACTTGATTGTAACCAAGTGACCTTTGGCCAAGGAAATCAGAATGTACAGGCTAATTTCATGCAATTGGGCATCTCTAAAAGAGGCGGGGTCCTATCTAGCATTGAAGCTAAAGCCAAATTCATTGAGGAGATCAAGTCCAAACAACTTGAGGATAAGAATTTGAAAAAACTCAAGGAGAAGATGGTGAATGGTAAGGCACAAGAGACCACTCTTGATGCGGAGGGTGCATTTAGGGTGAAATAAAGGATTTTTGTTCCTCGAGTTGATATCTTGATTCAAAAATTATTGGCGGAGTCTCATGGTTCACGATATTCTATTCATCCGGGTGTGACCAAGATGTATAGATATCTAAAACGAATTTATTGGTGGTTGGGCATGAAGAAAGACAGCGGATTTTTGGCAAAATTTCAAAATTGCCAACAAGTGAAGTATGAACATCAAAGTCCTATGGGCTTACTTCAAAGAATGTCAATTCCGAAATGGGAGTGGGAAAGAATAGCCATGAATTTTGTGGTTGGTCTTCCCGAGACCTTGGGGAAGTTTGATTCTATTTGGGTTGTGGTTGATAGATTGCCTAAGCCATCCCATTTTTTTCCAATAAGAATAGATTATAATGCTGACAATTGGCGAAGATCAATGTGGAGGAGATAATGAGACTGCATTGTGGGCCTTTTTTTCCATCTCAAATCGGGGTACCCTTTTCACTTCCAAGTTTTGGAGGAAATTGCATGATGAATTTGGCACACAACTCACTTTTAGTACATCCTTTCATCCACAGATGGATGTGGTTGACTATGGAGGGCATTGGGATAAGTTCTTACCTTTGTGTGAATTATCTTATAACAATATCTATCACTCCAGCAATGATATGACACTATTTGAGGCGTTATATGAGAAGGTATCTAGATCATCCATAGGTTGGTTTAAGGTTGGGGATGTGAAACCTCCGGGGGTTGACTTAGTAAAAGATGCTCAAGATAAGGTGAGAGTATTCAAGCTAAGCTTCCGCCGCTCAGAGTAGTCAAAACAAGTACGCATATCATAAGGTGAGAGACATGGAGTTCCAGACGGGCGAAAATATTTTTTTGTAAGGTATCACCCGTGAAGGGGGGTGATGAGATTCGGTTAGAGGGTCAAGCTAAGACCTAGGTACACTGGTCCCTTTGAGGTTCTTGAATGGTAGGGTCGGTGGCATATAGATTGGCTCTACCGCCGAATCTATCCGGTGTGCATCCGGAATTTCATGTGTCAATGTTGAAGAGCTATCATGGTGATGAAGATAATAGCATTAAGTGGGACTCACTTGTGTTGAATAAAGACCTTCAATATGAGAAAGAACCGATTGCCATTATTTACCTTGATATGCGTAAGCTGAGGACCCAAGAGATTAAGTCCGTGAAAGTTCAATAGAAGCATCCTCCGGTGGAAGTAGCTACTTGAGAAACCGATCGGGATATGCAAGGCAAGTATCCCCAATTGTTCGTCGAATAAGGTACTACTTCGTTCTTCCTTTAGCCTATTTTTACTAAGCTTTGTCACTCGAGGACGAGTGATGGGTAAATTGTTATCTATTGTAACGAACAGGATCCATCGTTGTAGAGAGCCAACGAGGGGAAAATTTGGGTAGAGAATACTTTTTGTAGTATTTGAATTTTTCCCAACCTTGTTTGGATTTGGAGAAAATTGGAGTCTTTCAGGTGTAGGGAAATATGGAAGCTATCGGGTGACTTAATTAAAAATTTTCTTACATGATGTATCAGATAACTCATTAACGAACCCGTACGATTTTATGGAATTGAATTTGAGTGAGCAGAGCATCGTAAATTGACCTTAGTGTAAAGGGTATTTTCTGAGCCTAGTGGAATGGGGGGATTGTAAATTGAGACTTTGGAATTATGCGAATGATCTCTCTGTTTTGTTTTGTGCCGCTGTAGCGGGATCCTTGCCATTGTGGCGGGGCCACTATAGCGGGATAGTGGCCGCTATGGCAGACGAGACGGGACTTAAAATCGTAGATTTTTTGGGAGGTTCACTGTTTCAAAAATGTTGATGTAGCGGGACGTTAGGCCGTTGTGGTGTCGTCGCTACAGCAGGATGAGTGTCGCTATAGTGGACAAGCGTGAATTAAGTCATCAATAAAACCCCTAAACGATCTTATTTGGAACTTTTCAACTTTTAGAGCTAAGAAACGACCCCCAGGTGACTCTAAGACGTTTTCCACCATTCTTGAGGCTAGAGGTAAGATTTTAACTCCACGAATCCATTTTTAGATCCGTAGAACGTAATAAAATGGGTCAATATTGATGGAAAAGGGTTTCTTGATGAATTTTATAATGGAAACAACCCTAATCTACATACTAGATAACATGGGTGTGATCAAGGGTTGTGAGTGTTGTTAGTAATCCAGGTAATTAGTGATTGTTTATTGATTTTTCTATGTTATTTATTGTTTGTAGACCAATAAAAAGCGGAAAAAATTCGGGAAGGAAAGGATCAAGTTTTTTAGTGTTTCAAGCTTGTTTCGAGGTAGGTGATGATAGTAATTCTATGCTTGTGTGACGTTTGTTTGTTCTTGCTTCATTATGATACTTGTATATGTATGAATGTTGAAATATGGGTCACACTTGTTGTAAATAAAATAGTTGAATAATGGTAGAATTGAAATCATGATGTAAATGTATGATCTTGATGATATACTTGTGATTGTGATTGTGATTGTGACATATATATGGGGATCGGTTTGCCACATTTCAGCAAGCTAATTTGGATCGGGTTGCCATTTTCTGGCACCACTATGGGATTGGATTGCCTTGTTTTGGCAAGCTAACTGTTTCACTTTGGGTTCCGTGAGAGGAACAATGATGTGTGATAATTGTATGTTGACGAGCATGTTGATAATATTGTAGATGTTGAGATATTATGCATGTAAATATAATGATGTTTGACTTGCTTATGTTACACTAGTGGGATAGCCGCGTGATCCTACCAGTACATTGTGGTTGTGTATTGATTCTGCACTTGCTCTTATTTTGTTGAGTATAGGGCATCTTCAAGCGGTTATTGACAGACCTCTCTTAGGAGAGAAGAGATTATGCATTGACTTCAAGGGTAAGTCAAATCTTCCGGACATCCATGGAGTTCTCTTTCGTCTAAGTCAACTATTTCCCTACTTAGAAATTTCTTTAGACTTGTTATTTCGTAGTTATTTTGGTACACTGACTTTCAGATTCTAGGTTTATCTTTCGTAATTGTTTAGTTAGTTCTTTATGATCCTTCTTAAGCTTTATGGAAACATCTTACTTAGTTTATTTAACTTGCTTTTGTAACTTAAATGCCTTAGTTTTTAGATTATTTGCTTTAGTTGGATGGTAGTAGTAGTTCTCCCACCGGAGAGTTAGGGTGGGTGTCAATCACGACGGTCTGAATCGTGATAGATTGTTCCTCGGCTCCCAAGTACACATAGTCTGAATAAAAATTTGAATAATATTAATTAGATAGATAGTAAAAAAATTAAAGTATACTAAACTTAAGAAAAAATATATACCTTAAAGTTATTAAACATCGTCTTGCATATATTGTTCGGGATCTCGCTCTAAGAGTCATAAAAATGTGTATAGAGTCTTCTAACACAGTCTTTTAAAGCTCGGCAATATACTTTGGTGGATTCCACGTGCAAAACACATAATAAATATGTTAATTCATGAATATTATATGTAAGTATAAGAAATAAATAAAATTAACTAATAAAACAAACTTACAATGATCCATCCGGCTCAATCAGGACTCTACCAAGTTTGTCCTTCTGGCCAGAAACTAAAGGAGGCATCTCATCATCTGGTGTAGCAGTAGGTATTGTAGTAGATGAGGGTGATAGATCAGGATGCACATAACGATGAGTCAATGGAGGCGTACCGGCCATAGCATCTGACTGCACGCTACTAGATCTCTAATCTTCATGGCAGATAACTGAGGAGATTTACTTGTGGGAGATGGAGTACCATCCGATAAGGGTCATCCTCGATGAATTTCGTGTAAAGGTAGTTTCTCGTAGCATAGTTAAAAAAATGCATGTGAAGTAGAGGAAGCAACGACTGGTCGAGTGTAATTAGGATAATATTGTCAAGGATCCGTCGTACCAAATAGAACAACAAGTATATGTGTATCATGCCTGATGCGCTCTGGCATAGAAGAAATAGATCCTGCAATATCCTCAGGACCTATTGGTCTCCTATACATGGCTGATGACATCTACATGCAAATTTACATGTATAATATATATAAAAATTATGAATTCAATAAAATTAGCAAAATACACTAATATCCATATATATACTAGCTATCTTTCATTCTACACTATTCCTCCTCTCTTGTTTCAATTACATCATTCTCCCATTTTTCCTCCTCAATTATTTCATTTACATTATCGTCTCATTCTTTGTCATCAAATAATTTATTTTCCTCATTCTCGGATATTTCTTCCTCAACATTCAGTATCTTATCATCATATATTTCTTCTAATATGTGTTGAAGATGTCGTAGTGTGGTTTCCAACACAACATCAACTTGTTGTTGAACAATTACAACATCATTTTGATACTCCGCATCTAAGACATTGTCACTTTCAATTCTTCCCACATGCTTACTTTTTATAACAACCCACCAATCAGTTTTGTCTGTACGCAATGGATATGGAGCGTAATACACTTGTTTAGCATTTTGTGCAATGATAAAAGGATCATAACTTATGTATTTCCTGGTGTGCTTAACTTTAATTATATTATGTTGATGGTCCACCTTTGTTCCTCTATGTGATGGATCAAACCACTCACACTGAAACATTACAATATTTTTCTTAGGCCAACCTAGAATACCTCACTATAGTAATCTAATTAATGACACCAAAATATTCAATAGTTTGGCCAATACCATCAACATCACGTTGTATGTAGACACCGCTATTATTTGTTTTCTTGTTCTAAGAAACTTCTTCAGTTTAAAACTTAAACTCATTGACACAATACTTGTTCATTGTAAGTACTTGAGATTCCGGTCCTAGTGCTACTTCTTTCACTAATTGCAAATGTTGGACACTTGAGTATTAATATTCATCGTAAACCTACGTAATTGCTATTTCAAGTAATATATTTTAGTATAACATGAATATATTATTAAATACTTAGTGATTGCACACTTACATAGTTGTATAGTCATTTGGAAAATTCTGTATAGATGGCTTCATTACCTCATGGTACGAACAAGATGATAATTTTACATTCAAGTATTTTATTAGTTAATGAACACTTTTAGTATGTAATTTGATAACATATTCTTAACACTTACTTGATATATGGTTGAATCTCTAGACAATTAAGCAAAATATGTGTCACAACTGATTGCATTTTCATATCTCTGAAGCCTAGCTGTCCACGCTTGTTAGATCCTCGACCATTTTTATTAAAAATTTATATCGGTGGAGATGAAGGATTAATATCGCCTTCATCATTGGTATTGGGCCTGTTTATCCTACATGACACACTACCACCAAAGTAATAAGAATAAAAATCACCAGTCTCTCTCCGAATATGACCTTGAACAAATGATCCTCAATCTTTCCCCTTTGCTTAATTGTTTGCTTGGATCTTCAAATTTTTTGCATGTATATGTGTATACATATGTTAATAAAAAACTTGGCGAATATATATAACATAGTGAATATTTCAAATGGCTACCTCTCTAATGGATACATCCATCTAGTTTGACCGTACCTTCGAGTCGGGCCTCTTGAATAAGGTAAATTGGAAGATACGCCATCACATCTAAAAAACCACATGGAAATATATTCTCCAACTTAGTAGTAATAACAACAATATTTTTCTCCATCATGTATAAACTACTCTCCAACAACTTTCTAGAACATAAGTCTTTAAAAAAAACTTACCTCTTTGATTGGTTTCCATGTCCTTTCTGGTAAATGACTAAAAGCGATGGGAATTAAAGTTTCCATGAACACATGACATTCATAAATTTTATACCTATCAATTTTCCTTCATTCATATCTGCCCCGCTTTCCTAAATTTGAAGCATAGCCCTCCGTCATCCTCAAATTTTTAACCCACTCACAAATTTCATGTTTCTCATCCAATGGGAATGAAAAGCTGGATTTGGGCTTAACTATTCTACCATTAGGTAGTTCTTACAGCCATAACTCTTTTATCCTACAATATTCTTTTCACTACATTCTGGATTTTGCATTGTCTTTTATCTTACCCTCAACATCCATCATTGTGTTAGACAAATTATCAATATGTCGTAGCAGATTGTCCTTTCAATACGGCAACTCTTAAAATATGCTTTGTTTGGTGAAATTATGTTCAGCACCATATCCAGGAAGTTTAGAAGGTGAAGCTTCTGTAAATTTAGGTAATTGAGAAACTCTCTCCAAATTTGATGCCCTGTGAGAAATGGAGGTAGGGGGTCACTTTCAACCTTATTTTTCTAAAATGTATTTTTCATCTTTTTAAACTCATGGTCCATTGTCAAGGACTGGCATTGAAAATCAAACCATGTATTTTTAATATCATGCTTTAAAGTGAATGTCTTACTATTTTCCATGCAATACGTACATGCTAGCTTTCCAACTGTCATCCGACCAGACAACATCTTGTATGCAGGAAAATCACTAATAGTCCACATTAAAGAAGCACGCATAACAAAATTCTTCTTAGTTGATATATCATAAGTCAAAATGCCTTCAAATCGCAATTGTTTGAGATCATCTATTAATGGTTGTAGATGTATATCAATCCAATTTTTTGAATTACGGGGACTTAGAATAGCACAATTTAGAAAGATGTAGGGACTGATCATGCACATTTCAGGAGAAAGATTATAGGGAGTAAGAAATATCGGTCAGCATGAATACGGCAAAGCTGCATTAGAGAATGGTGTAAATCCATCTGAACTCAACTCCAATTAACATTTCTTGGTTTAATAGCAAAACCAAGATATATATTATCAAAATGTTTCCATGTTTCACCATCAGATAGATGAAACAAGATACCCGGCAGCCATCTATATTCAGGATGCCATCTCATATGAGGGTCAGACCTCATCGATGCATAAACCTCTTTAACCTAGGAATGAGAGGTAGATAATGCATCTCCTGAACTGGCAACATCTTTCCAACAGGAGTCCTCTCTTATAAAGAGCATGTCAACAAAACTTAAAATTTTATTATTCACTATCAGTCTTGTAAACAACATACAGCCATTAACACAACAATATTTTCTATCATATGTCAATTCTAACGACACCAAACGCTTTGTCTAATAGAAGTTCTTTGGTATGTTAAACTTCGAATTAACTAGTTCACCCAAAAGATAAACCATTGAGTCCATGCCGCATTAGGAACATTTCAATTTGATTTAATATTCATTACTCTAACCGCAACTGACAAGGCAAAATGCGTACTCCCTTCACATAGTGGATGACTAGACTCTTCTAATTGATCAGAGAAGCGTCTTGCTTCTTCATTAGGAGTTTCATCAAAATATTATTCCGATTTCATTCCACCTTGAACCCTAAAAGCATCATTGATCATTTCATGAACCCAATCATGTTCAATCCTAACATGTTCACCCAAATTTGACCATGTGGTGCAACCATATTACATACATTCACAGGAATCGAATTATAAAATATACCATCCAATCCATCACTTTCTCCATGATCAATCCATACAAAATACGTAGGCTTAAATCCATTACGGTACAAATCATAACTCTATCTGGTTCAAAAAATATAAGCACTTACATGCACTACAAGAACACCTAACCAATTAATTATTCTTGAATAAAACTTTTAATTTTGTCAATAAACTCAGGTTTCAAACCAGCACCAGTTTCATAATACATATTATACATCCACAAACGATGATCCATCTACAAAAATAAATATATTCAATTAGTTTTGAATTATTAATTCCAACAATTAAATCCACCAACTAAACCACATTATTTATTTTAACTTATTTAAACAACTTAACAACTTTTAACTTTAACTAGTTTAGTATTGACTTAATTTCAACAACTAAATTGACCAACTAAATCAAATTATTTATCCTAACTTATTTAAACAACTTAACAACTTTAACTAGTTTAGTTTGACTTAATTCAACAACTAAATCCACCAACTAAACCACATTATTTATTTGAATTTATTGACACAACTTAACAAGTTAACAATTTTAACTAGTTTAGGTTTAACTTAATTCCAACAACTAAATCCTCCAACTAAAGCTCATTATTTATTTTATCTTATTTCAACAACTTAAATAAAAATTAACTTTAACTAGTTTAGTTTTGACATAATTCCAACAACTAAATCCATCATCAAAACTACATTATTTATTTTAACTTATTTAAATAACTTAACAACTTTTTAACTTTAACTAGTTTAGTATTGACTTAATTCCAACAACTAAATCCACCAACTAAATCAGATTATTTATTTAAACTTATTTAAACAACTTAACAACTTTTTATCACGACCCAAACCGTCGTAATTGGCACCCACCATAACCCTCCGGAGGGAGAACCACTATTACCAAAACTTTACTAACAACAAGTCTAAGAACACGGGGTACAACCTCAAAACTAACAACAACATAACCAATAGTCTGAGTCCGAAAAGAGTGGACTTAAGCAAAGAGAATTCAAGGCAGCCCGGAAGAGCTAGCTCACCCTTGAATTCAAAACAATCATCGATCTCCTAAGCGAGGTCTGTCAACAGTAATGAAGATGCTCAGTACTCAAAAAAAATAAGAGTAAGTGAAGAATCAGTACACAACCACCATGTAATTGTAGGATCACGTGGTTATGCCACTAATGTAACATAAACAAGCAATTACAATATTATAACACATGCATAAATATCAACATATTCAATGTTATCATATGAATAAACATCACAATTCACATGCTTCATCACATAGTTGTTCCTCTCATGGAAACCAATGTCAAAATGTTTACCTGCGGAAACAAGGCAATCCAATCCAATTTTTATACCGAACATGACAACCGATCCCAGTTAACTTGTCGGAACGTGGCAATACGATCAAAGTTAGTGTGCTGGAAAGTGGCAACCAATCCCAATCACACATCACAATAACACATCAAGATCACTCATTCAATCATAGTTTCATGGTACGATATTTATATATCCCTTTTCAACATCTATGATCAATATTGCAACATGCATATATATACAAGTATCACAATGAAACAAAGCAAGTATATATCACACAATCATAGAATCATAATCATCACCTACCTCGAATCCAAGATTAAATCCCCTAAGGCACTTGAATCTTCCCTTTTCAAATTCTTTCCGCTTGTCCTAGGTCTACAAAAATTAATATACGCAAGGATCAACAATCAAAGGTCTAATTTTTTTGGATTATAACAAACTCAATAATCCTATACCAAACCCAAGATCATAATACCCAAATTAGGGTTTTTCCACAATAATTCATAGATCAAAACCTTTCTCCATCGATGATAACCCAAGAAAATAGGTTTTACAGATCAAAAATGAATTCGGGGAGTTAAAACCTTATTTTTAGCCTCAAAATGGTGAAAATTGTTTAGAACTCGTCTGGGGTCGACTTCTTAGTTCTAAAAGTCCAAAAATACAAAATATAGTCGTTTTAGGGTTTATAAGCGACTTTAAAATGCATCTAGACCGCTCCAGAAGACCCATCCCACTGCATGGGCCTGAATTCCTCTACAGCGGCCTCAGCACGAATAGAATGTACCCATTCACGAAAAGATCATTTTCGGGAGTTCTATTCGTCCAAATTCGATTTCATAAAGTGGTACGGGTTCCTTATCGTCTTAGCTATGCACTCATGTAATAAAATTCACAATTATATCTTTTATTAATTACTAGATTTTCCCTACACCTTAATGAATCCGATTTCTTCCAAATTTGGACTAGGTTGGGTAATTCCAAGTTACTGTGAAAGAGTTTTCTTGCCCAATTCTTTCTTCATTGACTTTTCCATAACGACGGAATCAGGTGGTTACAATACCAATTTATCCATCACTCGTCCCTGAGTGATCAACTTTGAAGGATTTGGGTAAAATAAAGGTAGAGTAGTATGTGAAACGCCGAATTACTTGGGGTACTTGTCTTGCATTCCCTTCTTATGGAATCTCATTACCTCCTAAGGGTTTCACATCTCAAACCTAAAACCAACCAATTTAATACCTACACATTCTCCCTTACCAAGAATCAATAAAGTCATCTCAGCACTCGAGTGATACATATTGTTGTATGTAAACTTAACTAATGAACAAAACGAATCTCAATAACCCCCAAAGTTGATCGTACACATGTCTGCAGCATGTTATCAAGGACTTGACACAATCATCAGGACAAATCCTTTCTCATATAACCATGATAAACTCCAAAATCAGACTTTCTAAATTAAAGGTGAACCTAAACCAACCAACACACGCTCACAATACCCAAACAATCATAGTTCTTATTCACATCTCCATCTCACAACATAAATTTTCATAAGCTTAAGTTACACAAATTTCAAACTTTAGAAATCACATACTCCTTGACATATATGTCCAACAACAATATCAAAATTCTAGATTTAGTAATTGTAGATTACCTCTTAAGAACGGTAGAATTGGATTCAATGATCCCCACATTCAATCACACACAATCAATACATGACGTCAATGACTAGACAAAAATTAAGATTGTTGGCCAACCATAATAACGCATGGTATCTCTTATATAAACTCTCATAAACAAGGTGGTACAAGCAAAACCATTAAAATACTTTAACAAATACAAGTCCATACCACATAAGTTATCTAAATAACCAATTATTCTCAATCATCCCACTCATCCAAGAGAACATCACAGTATCGGTACACTTGATCCACCACTAGGTATCAACCCTCAAAATAAAAGCATGTGTGACCATAGTTAGTTCATCACACTCACAACCATGCACAAATCGAAATAGATGGCCACATAAAAAAATTTATCGAATAACACAAAATGTTTTCATTTGAAGAGTCGATATCAACCATTTCCATTCACTTGACTTTACATACTCTTCACATCATTCCATTGGAGCTCACACTCTTATACTAACCAACAACATGGAAACTCCAACCATTTACCTTACTCAAAACTGACACTATTAAGGTGAAAACCTTTCTTAGGTACTTTAACAATTCCACAATAATCAACTTTACAACTCAGCCCAGGTGTAAGTCATTCTGAACGCTCAATACCTGATACATTTGATCATTCCACACCTTATAAATTTATACCTTGATAAAATATATCACCTCAATGTAGACTTCCAATGAAAAATCTGAATGGTAATTCAATCATCTAACATAATATCCTTATATTCAACATTAGCTTATATTTTTATTATCAACCATACATCACGCTCATCCCGCTACAGCGACACTCATCCCGTTGTAGCGGCGTCGCTGCAGTGGCACGAAATTCCACTACATCGGCAATTTCAAAAAAGTGAGCCCTAGTTCAAAAATCTATGATTTTAAGTCCCATCTCGTCTGCCACAGCGGCACCAATCCCATTGTAGCGGTGTCGCTGCAGCGGCAAAACTCCCGCTACAGCGGCACATTTTGAGATAGAACCTTTTTTTAAGAAACTCAATTTGCCCTTTTTACAACACATTCTTAACCCACTATGCTCAGAAAATACCTTTCATAGTAAGGTCGATTCCCGTAGATCTACTTATCAAAATTCGAAACAAACAAAGAACGTTTCATTACCTTCGAGCTAGTGTCTGTATACTCGTTTCTCAAGTCTTCTCAAATAGTTTATAACTAATTTGATGGGCTTGTGACACTATTACCATAGTCACAACAACATTAATGAAATTACGCATCTCTGCACCAAATTATCTATACCTCTAAACATATCTTTTTAGCCTTTACAATCAATACAATATTCTTGCCATAGCCTCTCTTTAAAGGTTGTACGACATCTCACTATACTCATGTCACGAATGGGGAGCACCCCCTAGACGTAACCGGCATCTTCGTCCTCGAAGAGGACTTAGACTAGCCCTTAGCATTCATCATTACATATCATAGGTCAAAAATGCGTAAAATTTAAAACTTTTACATATGAAGTATACTTAGACTTCTCGCTTATCGTATATGGAGTTTACATAGACTCCGCATTTATGAAGTGTACATAGACTTCTCATTTAGCATAGTAAATTCATTGAAGTAGTCTAATATTTTCTCACATTTAATCATCTATCATAGAAGCATAAGAATTCGGGCATAGCCTTTACACTAGTACAATATGCCACATATAGGCTTACAACAAAGTCTCCAATCTATAAGGAAAGAAACAATTGTCTTAGAAATATCCAATACTAATAAAGCTAGATAAGTGGAACCATCCTCGGACTTGAGGACTCACTGACAACTTAGGAAAAGGTCCAAGTCTTCCTTGCAAATGGCCTAGAAGCTCTTCAATGGCCGGAACCTATAATATTGGGAAAAAGGGAAAAATATGGGCTAGTACAAACCACATGTAATAAGTATGTATCTTATGCATAAAATCATCAATGCATGAGAAAAGGGATAATTTAGTCAAAACCATGCTTAGTATCAAATGCACATACAAGGAAACATCATAAGTCAACCCAACATACAATCAACCCAATCAATACTTGTGCAATGCCAAGAATAAAATCCCATAAACCTATATAAAGATAAGTATCACATTAAGTCACCCACTTCATTCATATAACATAACCTCATACTTCATCATATATGCTTGATTCATAAAATCATATATAACTTGACATACATAATATGTTACAACTTAATCATAAAATAACGCCACTAGAACTATCCCTTAGAATCCCACATGTGCAATGTGTATGAGAAGTCTCATACCCTCCCTCACACTATGTAGAAACCTTTAAGAAAAGCCCTAATAAGAGTTCACATACTTAACTTGTTTATTTACTTTTACATTAGGTAAAGAATTGTAATAACCGACATTAGACCATGTGAGTTACATGGAATCAGGTGTTCTACTCCCAAACCAAAAAGAGAGGGTTAACACTTGCCTAAGGTGTAACCTTTCGTACATAGCTATCTAGGTGGATCCACTAAGATAGAGTCCTATGTGGACACATAGTTAAGGGTCAAGGAGATTGTTACTAGAAACCTTAACTTGATAGACGTGGAGGTTTCCATCTCATGAGATAACACATAACTTGGGAATCCAGACTTTCTAAACGTGAGGAAACCCAGTGGGGAACCGGACTTACTAAACGTGAGACCCCCATCTCATTTACATGCCCTTTTGGTGCTAACCATTTATTCCCTTTACTAATAATCGTTACTCATAATGCAAGTTCACATTAGTCTCTACTAGACCCCTATGTAAATATCTTATCATAATATCTCATAGGTAACCATAAGTGAGAACTACCCTTTCACTTTAGAAACCCCATACAAGTGAGTAAACCTTTCACTTAACGCTTTATTATAATCATGAGGACCACTTTCAATCATATAATAATCATATCATAACATGCACACATACTTCATAACTAATTCAATTGTCTAGGGTTAAGGATGAGGAATGTTTGTTATCAACATCACAACCACACATTAAACATATAAGCACTACTATCTAAGTAACTCATCTCTCATAATTAAATTCAAGAAAGAACCAACCAACATACCTTCTTTCCCTTTCATGGACCTTCATACTTCCATTATCAAGAATGCATAACCAATACATAAACAAGGTAAATTCAAGAATCAATTACATAATTAACATCAAGGTAAACAATTATTGCGTTCATCACTTTCAACAATTCACCCTTATACATACAAGGTTTGAGGAAATTGGGGAAAGACATGGGTCCAAGGAAGACTCATAGAAAATCATCAATTTACCATCAATATATACTTAAACAACACTAATTCATCATAATTCATCACAATTGGTTCATAATATAACCTTTCAAAGAAGACCCATGTGTAGAGGAAAACCCTAGTTTTGGGGGATTTAGAAATCATCTTTTTGGAGGGACCGCTTGGGGAAAGGAATTCCAAGAGTGAAAGAAACCATACGTTAAAGATGAATAGCCACGAAATTTGAGTAGAACTTTGGAGATTTTGAGTCTTATTCTTTAACTTCAACGTGTCTTCAATGGAGGATGAAGTAGAGAGAGAATGGAGAGAGAAGTGGGAGAAATTGGGTTTCAATTTGTGTTTGAGTTTTGAAGTGGGAAATGGGTGATAATTGACCTAAAACCAATATATAGTCCACCCCTAAAATACCCAAACTACCCCTCATTAAGTTGGACTTCCAAAAGTGAAGTCCAACTTGACTTTGGCTGTGAAAGGCCTCCCACCTTCACACTCCACTTCACGAGTTGTGAAGTGCCTAACAGCTCGTGGTGGTGGTCGTGGAGTATGAGGTAGTAGCTTTCTCAACCTGCCACCAAGGATAGGTTCTAAGTAATCTTCACGAGCCCCTCCACCCTTCCGTGAACATGCACCACGGTCCATCAAGTAGCCTGTGGTGCTTTGGGCAGTAGCTCCCTCAAAACCACCCTTTTCCAAAACGTCTAAGGTAAGACAACGAGAAAGCCACTCCTTCCATCAAGTGCACCACGTGTTGTGAAGTGGCTCTTGGTGCCTTGGACAGTAGCTAGCCCAAGATGGCCTCCCTCATTCATGGCCAAGGCATCTTCACGAGCTCCCCACTTGGCTGTGGTCATGACCACGAGCTATGGTCATGACCACGAGCCGTGGTCATGCTCGTGAAGGTTGAGGCAGTAGCCTCCCTTTTTGGGGAAGCCTTGGCTTGCCCCTCAAGGGTGGGAACTCCTCCCTTGGACTTGATCCTTAGACCCTCTTTTTCACACTTATATCCTTATCCATCATCTCCACATGGTTAAACCTTTAGACAACCCTTTTTGAACCATCCTACCACCACTAGCCCCACCCTAGTTTAGGTTACTAGTTTACCAGACGTCATGGTCATTTCTTAGCGTTTTGATTCTAATGCTTCTCAATTAGGTTGAATACATTAATTTAGGCTTAGAGACATTGTTTTAAGGCCGTGTTCATCAAGTGAGGCTCTAGACTAAGTCATGGACTTTCAGAGTGTTACAACTCAGCTCCTTAAAACTCTATATGAGTGGTGTCCCACCAACTCTTAAAACTTCACATACAACCACGTTACTCACCTAATATTAGAAATATACAACCTTAGATATTCAAAAGTCATAATTACTACACGAAATTCGCTTAGCCACAATCTTATTATATAGTTGCATCCCATCACAATCTACTACAAACTCTTATTACCATTATACTCAGTCAGCCCTCAATATCTCTACAAGTCAACACTTTCATCGACATAACACCTCAAACTCGTGTATACTCATCAAATTTAAAAGACTAACCCAATCTTGGTACGCACTTTCTAACTAGAATCATCAATTTCCTTCACACAAGTATACTAAATAGAACTTTATTTATCCATTATCTTGTCATTCCGCTATTAATCCACTCCCTTATGAATTAAGATAAAATCACCAGCCCTCATACTACCCTCTTTCTTCTTAACAAAAAGACAGGAGCACCCCACAGGATAATACTAGGGCGGATGAAATCTTTATCAAGAAGCCGTTGGATTTGAGCTTTTAAGATCTCTCGATTCTAATACCACAAGAATAGACTTGATAGAGGGGAATTTGACCTCAATATCCCGAATATAAGTGAATTACGCCAAACAATCTCGTCCTACCAGTTTCCTAGCCCGAATGAAGGATATGATCTTAGCTAGCTTAGGCTTGTACACCCCTTCCCACTCTGATCTTTCCCTATTGCGGATCTCAAGAGTTACAATCTTGGCATCATAATTAAGCCCAGTATAATAGGGGAACAACTAAGTCATGCCTAATATTATATCGAAAAAGTCATATCCAGCATAACCAAATCAATCCAAATCTGAGAATCCACCACACAACATGAAAACACGATGCACATGGGTAACTATGACTGACTCCTCAACTAGGGTAGAAACATGGATGAGGGCATCAAGTATATTACAAACCACATCAAATACAAAGTGAATTAAGCTGACATGTACGAATAAAGTAGAACCCAAATCAATAACACATTAGTCATCATTCATAATATTTTTAGCACTTGTGATAACTACATTCGACCCT
The DNA here is from genome assembly GCA_016801875.1 of Solanum sitiens. Lineage (NCBI taxonomy): Eukaryota > Viridiplantae > Streptophyta > Magnoliopsida > Solanales > Solanaceae > Solanum > Solanum sitiens. The sequence continues at coordinate 57,674 of JABWTJ010000044.1, read as the reverse complement.
CATACGCCCGGGTTTTCCAATATTTTAACACACCTTATAACTTATATTTTATTGTTGAACACTGAGGTACAATTCGGGGTCCATAGTTATGACTTGGAAAACTGGGAAAAGAAACTGGCGAGGTTATGCCTCTCTTTCATCCCACTCTAGCGGAAGAAATCCCGTTGTAGCAAGACCGCTCTAGCGAGAAAAATCCCGCTGTAGCGGCTCTGACGGGACCAGAACCTATGCAAGAATTTCTGGGTTCTTTTTCACACTTCTATGTTTTTCAAGGGTTCCCATTTTTACCATTCAATCGAATTTCTAATTTTTTTCAATCTAGGATATACGATACTCGGTTCAGATTGTAATAGATAGCCCAGCATCACAGCACACACCTCCCCAAGATACACCCAGACATCTCACGATTAATAACTCTAATTTATCACAATGAATTTCACGATCTTCAGGGAATTACTCTTGCATAAGACCACACCAACATATTGTACATATCAAAGTTCAACCCCACACTTGTTGTGCACATGATCATATGATCACCTCCATGCAAATACAACTCTCACATTAAGTGTTAATTCATGCAATAAGGAACACACACTCATATCTTTCAAGTTACAACTCATAGACAAGTCCGATTTCTAAATTATTTGTTCCATAGACGATCATTATTGACCATATATGCCTCATGCGGTCCCTAAGGCCAAACCCCAATTGGGACCTTCACACTTTCCAATTCACTTTGCTTTTGTTACATCTAGTTCACTTCGCCGAGATACCAATTGGAATCGAAAGATACCAATTGGAATCGACTCATACCACAAGCGAGAATAGTAGCTAACGATCCTCACAAAACTACTAATTTCAATCATAGAACTTGGTTGAGCCCAATTCTTAACTGCCTCAATCTTTAATCGATGGTAACCAGACCTTAAATCAATCTTAGAGAAAATTGATACACCTTGCAATTGGTCAAATGGGTCGTCTATCCTAGGCAATGGCTACTTGTTCAGAATGGTACCACTTCTGTTGTATTAGTTCGGACCGTAGAGTAAAGGAGGAAAGATATCAATTTCTCTCACCCAGATACCAATTGGATTCAAGTCATAGCACGAAGGAGTAGAAAGAAGTGAATTTTTCCCAAAGTCTTATAGTCTTTCGAAGTAGAGTACTAACGTCAACAAACTATTCCGCAAGATTCTACTAGACTCATTTTGGTACAATGAGATCAACGAATCTAGGCTCTGATACCAACTTTGTCACGACCCAAACTGTCGTGATTGGGACCCACCCTAACCCTCCGGTGGGAGAACCACTACTACCATACAACTAAAGCAAATAATCTAAAACTAATGTATTTAAGTTACAGAAGCAAGTTAAATAAACTAAAACAATGTGGAAAATATGCCTAGAACCTGAAAGTCATTGTACCAAAACTCTACTAATGACAAGTCTAAGAACAAGGGTTACGACCCCAAAACTAACAAAAACTTAACCAATAATCTGAGTCCGAAAAGAGTGGACTAAACAAAAAGAACTCAAGGTAGACCGGAAGAACTACTTCACCCTTGAATTTGAACGATCACTGATCTCCTAAGTAACGTATGTCAACAGTCGTGTGAAGATGCCTTGTACTCAACAAAATAAGAGCAAGTGCAGAATCAGTACACAACCACCGTGTACTGGTAGGATCACGCGGCTATCCCACTAATGTAACATAGACAAGCAATTACAACATGATAATGCATGCATAAATATCAACATATTCAATAATATCATAAAAATCAACATCACAATTCACATGCTTCATCACATAGTTGGTCCTCTCACAAAACCCAAAGTCAAACTGTTAGCATGCCGAAATGTGGCAATCCGATCCAATTTTTATGCCGGAATGTGGTAACCGATCCAGTTAGCATGCCAGAACGTGGCAATCTGATCCAAGTTAGGTGTCGGAACGTGGCAGCCGATCTCAATCACCATCAGAATAACACATCAAGATCACCATTCAATCATGATTTTAAGGTATCGATATTTATATGTCTCTTTTCAACATCAATGATCAATATTGCAATATGAATACATATACAAGTATCACAACAAAGCAAAGTAAGTGTATATCACACAATCATAGAATCACAATCATCACCTACCTCGAATCCAAGCTTGAATCCCCTAAGGCACTTGAATATTCCCTTTTCGGATTCCTTCCGCTTGTTCTAGGTATACAAGAATCAATATACACAAGGATCAACAATCAAAGGTCTAATTATTCGGATTATAACAAACTCAATAAGCCTAGACAAAACATAAAATCATAATACCCAAATTAGGATTTTTTCCACAATAATTCTTAGATCAAAACCCTTCTCCATCGATGATAACCCAAGAAAATAGGTTCTACGGATCAAAAAATGGATTCAGGGAGTTAAAACCTTACATTTAGCCTCAAAATAGTGAAAATTATTAAGAACTCGTCTGGGTCGCCTCCTTAGCCCTAAAAGTCAAACAAATACCAAATATGATCGTTTTAGGATTTATAAGCGACTTTCAAATGCGTTTGGCCCACTCCTGCAAACCCATCCCGCTGCAGCAGTACCGTACCATCGGCATGAATCCCATTACAGCGGCCTCAGCGCGGACAGAATGTACGCATTCATGAAAAGATCAATTTTTAGTTCTATTCGTCCAAATTTGATTCTCTAAAGTGCTACGGGTTCCTTATCGTCTTATCTATCCACTCATGTAATAAAATTCACAATTATATCTATTATTCATTACTAGATTTCCCTACACCTTAATGAATCTTATTTCTTCTAAATCTGGACTAGGTTGGGTAATTCCAAGTTACCACGAAAGAGTTTTCTGGCCCCAAATCGTTCTTCATTGACTTTTTCATACAGACAGAATCAGGTCGTTACACTTTTTAACTCTAACTAGTTTAGTTTTGACTTAATTCCAACAACTAAATCCATCAACAAAATCACATTACTTAATTTAACTTATTTAAATAACATAACAACTTTTAAACTTTAACTAGTTTAGTTTTAAAGCTAAGTGTCAACACTAGATGGACACAAATCGATCTTGCAAGAAAATCAATTTTGTCATCAATAGGATCAAATATTGTTGGTACTTATGCTTAATGATTATATTATTTCTAAATTTAAAGCTAAGTGTCAACACTAGATGGACACAAATCGATCTCGCAAGAAAATCAATTTGGTCATTCAATAGGATCAACTAGTGTTGGTACTTATGCTAAACAAACACATTATTCCTAAATTAAAGCTTAATATAAACACTAGATGGAACATCTCTGGAGCTCGGTACCTTTTAAACGTATAGAACACCCCTCCCATCAGAGGCATATTATTTCGTAGAGGAAAGGCTGAGGTTGTATAACAAAGGTATCTGCATACCGTTTACGATAGTTCGGGTATATTTGTCATTTTTTCCTTAGAGATCAATAATTTCAATTAAACTGAATAACTGTCACAAGGAAAACAAAATCGAACGGCATTATGAAAGGGAAAAGCCAGATGACAAACTGCACAAGCATAAAAGGTAAATGATAGTTGTTACAGCAGAGTAGATTTTAAATGGTTGTAATGCACACGCCTAGTCTATGGCTCCACGATAATCTTTCCCGTCGCATGTCCATCACTACTCTTGCTCCAAGCATCTTCAGCCTTGCTCAAAGGAAATTTGGAGTCAATCACTGTTTTAAGTTTCCCTTCCTTCACAAGCCCAACAATCAATTCCAGGTTCTCCTTCTTGGAAATTAAATGCAGTGGAACCAACTGCTTCTTTGAGAAGGTCAATTTCTTTATTGCAAAGGTCCACATGGTACTAATTCCAGGAGTTATATCAATGACCTTCCCGCTCGAACTTAAATTAGGCTCAAAGGTAGACGAAGGGATGCCTGTTGCGCAGTGAATCACAACATCATATTTTTAGCCTGATGGACTATTAAGAGCTACTCCCACTGGGGTTTTGTAATCAAGAACCTCATCTGCTCCTAAGCTCTTCACAAAATTAATGTTGTGGGCTCCACATGTGGCAGTAACATAGGTGTTACCAAGTTTTGCCAATCGAACAACGTAGTGACCGACACCACCCGAGGCAGCCGTAACTAGAATGTTCTTCGGGGTCCAGTTCCATTGAGATTAACCTTAGCAGGATTGACAAGGGCATGAAGAGTTGTAAGACTTGCAACAACAAGACCTGCACATTCTGCAGCTGACACTTCCGCAGGTCTTGGAACAGTCAAACTCTCATTAGCCACCACATATTCAGCCAATCCACCTCCATTCTGAAACAAAGCTCATAAAGATCCATCAATCATAAATGATATAACACCAAGTAAAATGATTAATGAGGATTACTACAAAGTTAAAACTCCACTTCCAACCAAATGGTTAGGATTCAAGTTAGTTGGAAAACTACTGTAGGCCCATGGGAAGAGGGTTTGAATGAGAAGACTTGGCCCCCAAAATAAAAACAAAACAAACTTAAGTATGATTGAACCATACAGGCAGCAAACAAGAAACATTAACAACATCCATGGAAAACGAATGTAAATTACCGTGAGCAGATCCAAAATGTAAGAGAGATGTAACGAAAAGAAAACATTTAAAAAGAATTTGACTAACCAGGACACTGAGCATAGCCACAACCTTGTCACCGACCTTGAAACTTTTTATATTGGATCCCACCTCTACAACCTCTCCTCCTACGTCGATAGCTGTTACAACCAAAATCAGTTTAGAGAACCGTAAACCAACAAGAATAAAATGCATATTACAAACAATTATTCCATAAAATTAAAGATAATGGCCTGGCTGTCTTGATGTCTTCGCCTATTAGCTTCCTATTTGAGTACATGGTAACAACATGAGTTGATGTTATTAAGCAAAGTTTATCTAACTGGTGGCCTCAATCTTAAGCTCCTTTTATGTTACAAAAAGCAAATTAAATTCCATTTGGCTTAAGTCATATGCGGCCCCTTAAAGTTGTCCGCATATTTCACTTAGACACCTCAATATAAATTTGTACCTATTGAACACTTGAACCTTAACAAATTTATACCTATTTAACACAAATTGATAGTCAAATGAAAGAGAAAGATGTGTGCATTTCAAACATTCAAACATAGCAAATGGACCAAAGAAGCGATGACACATGGCAATTAGATTAATTTTTAAAAAAATTATTTAAATAATCAAAAAGCAATTTAAGAAAACAAAAAATTGAATTAACCCACCCCCACCCCACCGGCCAACCACCCGTCTTCTTCTTCTCCGTCGATCTTAACTGCCACCTCATGCTTCTTCTCTCTGTTCCCTTTTCACTGGCCCCGCTGCGTCTCAACGCCAGTCAACCATAGCGTCCACCATTTTCTTCTTCTCCATTAGATTTTATCCTTTTCACCGGAGTCAGTACACCATTATTGTCCATCTAAGCTAATTTCTCATTCACCTTTCATTCTGATTGCATCAAAACCTTCTATTTGTTATCTTTTATCTTCTTTTCACGAATAATTGTTTATAACAACTACAAGAAAAAATAAACTTTTACAGAAAAAAATAATCGACTGCTTCACCAGAATATTATTTTTATCGAAAACAATAAAACTTTGCCGAAAAGCAAAATATTTGAGACTTTAATTAGATTTACATAGAAAAAGAAAAGGAAAAAATACGAGAAGAATTTGAGGGGATGGGAGAAAAGATGGAGGGGTTGGGATGGTGTACAGTTGGAGTAGTTGCAGAGAGGGATGCTGGGAGAAAACGATTTTTATTTTATTTTAAATTAATTATTAATACACATTATTTATTTATTAGAGTTCTTAGTTGAGAAGAAAAAAGATCATTTTCAATGGCCTCACGCGCTTAAGGACTGCGAAATACACATTTTTGCCATGTAAGCATTTTGTGTCCAATAGGAACCATTTTTGAACATATAAGATGTTCAATAGGTATGAGGCTAAATTGAGGTGTCTAAGTGAAATATGCGAACAACTTTAAGGGGCGGCATATGATTTAAGTCAATTCCATTGTTATCACTAGTTCCTAGATATGTGCATTGCACGTGTACTTTCAAATTATCTATAGAAATAGTTTTATATTAAATTACATAAATATCGTTCATTTTCAAACAAATTAGTTCAAATATTTGGAATCTATTTTTGGATAACAATAATAAATTAAAATATGACAACAAAGTATATCTTCTCCAAATGAAATAAAAGATGAGAATATTTAGAAATGTAAAATACTATAATTACAGACACAAATTAATATATGCATATTCTTATATCATATGTTAATTACCTGCAAGATAAAGTTCAGAGAAAAGAAATTTTGTAAAAACAAAAAATTATAATTTACTTGATATTTTGAACGATTAAATTATTGTACTATATTATTTGATAAGTAAAGTTATTTAATTTGTTCTCATGTAATGCACTACATTATGTAATGTAAGAAATTTTGTAAAAATAAAGTATATAAAATAGAGTTAGAAAATAGAGTGAGAAAACTCTTTTTATAATTCATGTAAGCGTCATTACAAGTCTATTACAAAAGCATATGATAAAGTTCAGTATTTTATGATAACCTCTCTAATATATAATATATTAATTGTCATTATTGATTTGATTATAAAAGTTAACAAAAAGTAATTTTTTTCAATTAAAAAAAGAGAGAAAGGTATTTTCGTAGTTTAATTTTCAATTAAAAACCTTCCACTTTTAGCATAAAAAAACATTTATAACAATATTCAATTAACATAAAAAGCAATAAGATGAATCTGTGATCATACTAATGAAAACAAAACTTGAATAATAGAAAAACTAATGCAAAATATATCTAAATGTGAAATTATTATTTTCAACAAATATAAAATATTATAAAAGTGAAACGGTAGATAACTAAACAATATAAAATATACTACAAAAGGAATTCCAATTACCAACAAAAAAATTGATTGGTAAATTGATCAAATTTGTTGACAAATTGAGTTACCAACCAAATGTCAACTTATATTAATCCGTTGCTAAAAGGCTTGTCGATAAATATTATCAACCGATTTTAATTTATTGGTAAACTTACCAACCAAAAATCAGTAGGTAAACACCCAAAGATGTACAAATCAGTTGGTAAACACCCAAAGATGTTGTTACAATTTCCGTTGGTAAAGTCACTAACTAATTTTTAGTTAGTATATTATTAGTACCTTAACTAACGAATTGAAAAAGAGTTTGTAAATTTTTTCTTCATTATTTGATTCTGTTGGTAATACGTAACATTGGCAATTATAGTAACAGAAAATGTGCGCCCTAACAAAGACAAATCCATAGCCAAGGGGAATCGAACCCGAGACCTCTTGGTTAAGGATAAAGTAGTACTTATCACTCCACCACAACTTTTGTTAGTAATAAATTTTAAATCTGTTAGTATGATTATTTGTTTTTTTAATAAATTATTGATTGTTAGTTTATTGAGAATATATTATTCAAGTTCAATGTTAGGTTAGTAATTGATTGACAATATGTTCAAAATATTATTAACTAAATGATTATTCAATAATAAGAGACAATGCAAAATATATTATAACAAGTCAAATTAATCTCAATATGACACATCATTATTTCAAAAAATTTAATCTGAGCATGTTTATCAAAATATTGATCAAATCTAATTTTTGATCAAACTTAAAAGTTAAAATGCCTAACAACACAAACTGAAAATGAAAGCCTCAAAACCTGAACAAGTCATCCTGTTAGATATAAAAATGACCTTCTGAAGCTAATCGTGCTGACGGAATTTTCATCAGAGCACGTTTACAAAAATATCTTAAGAAAAATCAAATTTTGATCAAAAGTTAAAACGCCTAATGGTAAAAACTAAATATGAAACCCTCAAATTCCAAACCAATCATCCTATAAGATGAAAAATGACCTTCCATAGTATTCAAATTTTAGCCAAAAGATAAAAGTTAAAACGCTTAACGACACAAACTGAAAATAAAAATCTCAAAACTCGAACCAACCATATGATGAGATCAAAACTGAACTTATATGGCTAATCGCGGTAATGAAATTTCAATTTGAGCACGATTATAAAAAATATTGACTAAAGTGAAATTTTGGTCAAAACTTAAAAGTTAAAATGTCTAACGGCACAAACTAAAAACAGAAGCCTCAAAATCCAAACCCTCTATCTTATTACATCAAAAAGGACCCTTCACGTCTAAATGCACTTACGAAATTTTCATCTGAGCATGTTTATCAAATATATAGACTAAAGTAAAATTTTGGCCAAAATTTATAAGCTAAAACACGTAACGACACACACTAAAAATTAAAGCCTCAAAATTCGAATCAACTATCCTATTAGATAAAAAATGACCTTTGGAGTTAATTACGCTGACGGAGTTCTCATTCTGAGCACGTTCACAAAAATATTGACCAAAGTCAAATTTTGGCCAAAACATAAGATTTAATACACTAAAGGCACAAACAAAAAAAGAAAGTCTCAAAATTGAACTAACCTTCCTACTAGATGAAAAATGACCTTCCAAAACTAATGACATTGACAGAGTTCTATTATGAGCACGTTTACCAAAAATATTGACCAAAATCAAATTTTGGCTCAAAGTTAAAAGTTCAAATATCTAACGACACAAACTGAATATGAAAGACTCAACAATAAACGATGATTTACCAAAAAAATTAATTTTAATTGATAAATTGACCAACTATTCAAATATAAGTTAGTAATAAATAATTTATCAACAAATTTTATCACAATTGATAATAGTTACTATTCAACGAAACATTCATATGTAATATTACCAACTAATAATTAATATGTTGGTAAATTTTACCAATGGATTAATGATCGGTTGGTATATTATCAATTATTTTAATGATGTTAGTAATTTACTAACTACAATTTTTATTCGTCGACAAAATTTCCAACTATTTGGATATTGGTTGGCAAGTTTATCAACAAATTACATTTCATTGCTAATTTACCAACACATTTATATTTGATTGGTGAATTTAGCAATACAATCTCACCGTTGATAAATGTTTTGTTAGTTTTTGATAATATGTAAATAAATTATATAAATAATTTGTTGTCATATTTATCAACGGATATATACTTCGTTGATAATATTACCAACAAAAGGTATGCGTTAGTAATATTTCAATTGGTAATTCATTGATAGAATGTTGCTAAATTTGGCATCATTTTTTCCCGCCGCATTTATCAACTAATACTTAGTTAGTAAGATTTTGGTTGATACTCTGTTAGAATTTCGTTGTCAAGTGTTGGAATATAATTCAATTGGAAATATGTTGGTAATTTGTTAATAGAATACCAACCAACTTAAATTGTTAGTAAAATCTGTTGACAATTTGAATTTTTTTCTAGGCGCACACAAGAATCAATAATCAAATCTTCTTTTTATATTACAACTAACTTATGAAAATGGTTTTCCTATTCTAATTAATTAATTTTTGAAAAAAGGACCGCAGTGAAGATTAAATATATTAATTTCAACTATTTGACATAATATTAAATCACAAATTTCATTTTTATAAAATAAAGCTACAGATAAAGTATATATTCACTTATTGTAGTTGATACAAACTTCTTTTCATTACTATTAAATTGAATAATAAATAAAAACAAATTAACACAATATATTGATATAACAAAAAATGATCAAAAGGACAAGAACAATATCTTTTTCTTATTGAATACTTTGAATGCCACCCATGTCAAGGTACGGATGTATTCCATCCAACTCTTGTTATTACTTTATTTTTATCACATTATGTTGTAAATTTAATTTAGAAGTTACTTAAAAAGTTATTTAATATTTAACTAATTTTGTTATAAGAATTTATCGTATCTCAAGTCCTCATTCTAATAAACTTCCTAAAATGGAAGAAATGAAAAAAAAAAAAAAGAGTTTATTTTCAATTCTTTGACATATATAATTAACTAGCAAATTTCAATTATAACAATATATATTGTATCGAAATTTAAATTTTAACATCTAAATTTGTCAATTATTTTGCTTACAACTGAGACATCTATTCCTTACTAACAAATGCTACGAAAATAAAATAAAAATTTGCAATAATTATGCCCAAAAAAAAAGGTTATAATGATACATACAAAAATATATTGTATTTACTTCTACGTATTTGCACAAGGTGTAACATTAGTTTTCTTCAGAATAATAACTAAGATTATTTGTATCTTATCAAAAAAAATGGAAAAGAAAATTATTCTTTAGGTAATAAAGAATATTAATGCAACTGAAACACAAATTAAATCAATTCCATACGTGATGAAGCAGACATACTTTATTAATAACAAATGAAAGAAATAAACAACTGAGAAAAGAATCTTTATGGAGACTTTCCATTGAAAAGCTAGATAATCAATGGAAGAAGAAAAATTATTATCAAAAATTACAAGAATCAATAAAGCAAAAAAAAATCTTTATTACAAATGAAACAATACTTGATACAGCCAACAGAAAAAAAATCTACAACTTTGAAATTAAAATTTACTAAAAAGTGAAATGATTTTAGAAGTTATAAATATATGCAGTTATATATTGAATTGAGAGGCTAAAAGTTTGGAAGTTAGAAGAATAAAAGTTTGAGAGTTTAAGGAAAATAATGAAGAGTCAATGTCAATTGTGATTTTTTAAAGACAATGCCTTAAAGGTGTTTTTACTTTTAATTGAAAACTTTTTGACATAGACCTAATTAGGGGCCTAAACTCTTGAGTAGATTGCCCATGGAAGGGATGCAAATAAGCGGAAGTAGCTAGAGCGTAGAGGAAATGTAAGATTTTCTAATATCTATATATATTTAGAGTAAGAAAAAAATGTCAATTTTTTTTTTTTAAAAAAAAGGAGATATGTCATTTAATGATTTGATTTTAGAAGTTAGTAAAAGATATTTTTTTAATGAAAAAAAAGTGTAGTAATATTTTTGTAATTCAATTTTTGGCTTAAACTCTTCCCAATTTTAATAATATAAGATATTATGATTCTCGATCTCTCAGGTACTTTACACTGATGACGTCTTCTACTCTAGTTTACAAATTTATATGGAAAAAGGGTAAAAGATGCCCTTAAATTATGTAAAAAGAATAAAAATGTCATTCGTTTATAGTTTGGCTCAAAAATGTCCCTACCGTCAATACTTTGGTTCACAAATACCCTTAAACTATGCGAAAGGAACAAAAATACGTTTGTAGTTTGGTCTAAAAATGCTTTTGTCATCAATTTTTTAGTCCAAAAATGCCCTCATTGTTATTTAATGGGTCAAAAAAGTTCATTTTCTAAATAAATATATTATTATTTTCTTTTTGACACATTTTCAATTAATATTTTTTAAGAAAATTAGAAAATGTTTATCTTACTTTAATTCAAAAAAAAAATAAAAAATGAAAATATTTTTTATTTTATCATCAATATTTTTATCGTTATATAAATATAAATTAATGATGGATATACAATGATCTTATATATATGACATATATTATCTATCGAAAGGGTACACCAAAATTATTTTATTTTAATTGATAAAATGAGATTAAGAAGAAAAAAAAATATTTCTTACACTTTTATTTGTTAAAGTGATTTTAGAAGAAAGAAAACTAGAATAGTATTCCTTAATAATTTTTTAATTATAAAATATGTTTAAAAAGAAAAAATAATATATTTATACGAAAAAAGGACATTTTTGACCCATTTTATAACTATAAGGGCATTTATGGATCAAAGTATTGACTGTAATAATTGTTTTGAGCCAAAGTATTGACGATAAGGGCATTTTGAGCCAAACCATAAACGGGGGACATTTTTGTTTATTTCACATAGTTTAAGGATATTTTGACCATTTTCCCTAGTATATATGTTCCTTTCTACAAAAATTTTATTTTGAGTGAGATACAAACCAAAAAAAAAAATTATATGAGGATCCATCGAATTTTTGACACGAGGATTGTGAGCCCAATTTGACATTTAAATTAATCAACTTTTTATCATGTTAACAGTTTTAAAGATATTTCAGACATTTTGATAAAAAAGTGTTTACCATCACTTATTTGCCAAATACATCAATAACTTTTTTTTCAATTGAAGCACTTCTATCCAAACATATAATTACTTATTTTATAAATAAATTTCAACACTTTTAAAAATATTTTTTAAAAAATATTTTTTTTAAATACATCCAAATGGGCTTTAAATCAAAAGGAGAGTGAATACGGGGTCCACGTCTAATACTGTTAAATAAAATAGTAAAATCTTGATAAAAAGTGAAATGTGGGGCTCAATTTATCACATTCCAACGAAATTTTTAGCACTCATTTGACTTCTCCTCTTCTTCTTTTTGAACATGAAACTCCTTCTAAATTAAAAAAAGTGTTCCATTCATTTCCAGCAAATTAATTTCAATAAAAAATAGTAGACGCATGTTCAACTATTTAAATTAAACATGCAATTTTCTTGAAGATTGATGTTTCAACTATTTGGTATCTTATCAATGTGGAAAAAAAAAGTTGATAGTGTTAATGATGCTCAAGAGAATTGAAAAGTTGATGTTCAGAGATTTTTTCCCTCTGAGTCTTGCTCAATCACTTTGATCTTTGTTTGTAATTTTCATTTGTCCATAGTTTTCGGATACGAATTTTTGTTAGAATAGATTTTCAACCTTTAAAAGATATAAAGATTGTCTATAAATGGTCTGATTTAATTGATGGTAATTGATATGAATGCATATGTTGTTTGCTTTTATTTTATTATTATTTTTAGGGAAAATGTACAAGTAATTCGTAGACTATGATCGAAATCCTAGATACACCTTAACTAAATTAAGGTCCTATTATCCCCTTAAATTTACTTTTTTGGTAATTTTGTGCATCTTTTTGACTTACGTGACATCTAATATCTCTCACGCGCCTCAATTACGTGGAGTCACGAAATGTGTCACGTAAGATAAAAGGTGTACAAAATTACAAAAAAAAAAAAAAAGACAAGTTCAGAAAGTAATAGAACCTTAATTTAGTTAAAGTATGTCTATAAAATTTCAACAATAGTGTAGGGGTAATTCTGCATTTGCCAAAATCCTTAAAAGAATTTGGTTTGGATCCAACATTTTCCTTTTAATTTTCAGTCAAACTTTACCTTCTCTCTCCTTTTGATTTATTTTATAACTTTAAATGTCAAATCGGGCCCACAATATCTGTGTTATACAATTTTTGTTGATTGTACATCGCTCAAAATAAAAGTTTTCCCCTTTCTACCAATTCTATCAGTTCCTGAGTTAATAGGAATTGTCAGCCTTGCATAACCTAACAGCCAAGTACTTAGGTTATTTTTTTGGCATGAACATGAAATAGTTTCTCAGTGTAGGAACATCCATGTCCCACCCAAAAGAAATTATCTATTATATGAGCTTAGGGTCTAGAAAAGGAAACAAGAAAAAAAAAAGACCGAACTCATAAATAGATTCCTAAACTTGTTAGATTTTTTCCCTCAGGTACCTCAACTGCGTCATTTTCCTATTGAATCATTGAACAACCCATAATTTGTTCCTTTTAAACACTTTTGGTTGATTTTGATCGAATTTGCTATTGTAAATGTCTTCAATTGTGTTCGTATTGTAATGATTTTGATTGAAGGAATGAAGAAAAATTGTGTGAATCTCATTTGTTTTCTAATGTGTTCAAATGACTTGAAATAAAACACAATTATTCTCGAACATTTTCACTATAAATTGGACTAATGAGTTCTGGAACAACAGATGTATCCTCTATTAATACCCCTCACAAAATCTGATTCCACATCAGCCAACGGTGTTTGTTAAAAAAGAATAAATTATGGGTGGTTCAATGATTCAATAGGAAAATAGCATAGTTGAGATACCTGTGGGGAAAAACTCAACAAGTTTAAGGATCTGTTTATGTATTTGGCCAAGAAAAAACTATATTAACTTGTGGTCAAATACATAAGCAGATTTCTAAACTTGTTGAATTTTTTTTCTCAAGTACCTTATCTATGTTATTTCCTATTGAATCACTGAATCACCCATAATTTGTTCCTTTTAAACATTTTTGATTGATGTGGAACCAAATTTTGTTAGGCGTATTGGTAGAGGAATACATATGTTGTTCCAGAACTGATTAGTCTAATTGATGATAAAACTGTTTGAGAATAATTGTGTTTTTTACTTCAAGTCATTTGAACATATTAGAAAACAAATGAGACTGACACACTGTTTGTCTTCATTCCTTCAATCAAAATCATAACAATACTAACACAATTGAAGGCATTTACAATAGAAAAGCCGATCAAAATCAGCCAACAATGTTTAAAAGGAACAAATTATGGTCAATGATTTAATACAAAAATGACGTAAGTGAGGTACCTGAAGGGAAAAATGCAACAAGTTTAGAAATCTATTTATGAGTTTGGCCTTTAACTTATCAAAGAAGATGATTTTTGATAGGTAGCATAGAGTGTTTGAGAATACTTAGACACAGATCCTGATGCGAAACATGTCGACGACAACCAAAACCATTTAGCACTAAAAATAGAAATGTGTAGATAATTGAACTAAGGAAACTTGGTAGGAAGAAGTGGACGAAGCATGCCCCTCTGAATTTTCCAGTCAATAGGATTTATGCTAATAGCCTCCATTTTTACCAAGACCTCATCCTTCTTTGGAGTAGGCACAGGAACTTCCACATGCTGCAATAAGCAAAGACAATCAATTAAATATTAGAAGAACTGTTGTTGCTACTACTAAGTATAGAGCAGCCTCATCAGCGCCAATGTTTATAGAAAATTGAATAAGACAAGATGATATGACAAATAATTGCAATCATTACTCAAACATAAAATTCAGCATGTTAAATGGAAGCAATATGGTCGACCATCTGATTACATAGTATAACCTTCTTCTCTTTTACGGACACAGACGTTCAGCATATGAGAGTACCTGTTACAAGGGGCGGACCCACGTGTCGTCCACGGTATATAGAGTGTGTTTGGTATGAACAATTTTCCTATGTTTGGTTGAGACAAAAGTTTTGGAAAATATTTTTTAAATAAACTCATTTTTCTCAAAATTAAGGAAACTGACTTCCCTTCAAAAATTAAGGAAAACATTTTCCAAAACTCTCCTCCAATTTCAAACTATATTTTTTTTCGGGAAAAACATTAATTTTAAAAAAATATTTTCAATTTCAAAATTTTATTTTTTTACCCGATCCCTGACCCCCACCACCACCACCGTCCACCCCACCCCCTCCCCAAAAAATTAATTTTGCTTTTTAAAAATATTTTCAACTTCAAATTTTTATTTTTAAACTCCTACCTACCCCCCCCCCCCGGGAAGCCCCCCACCCACCCCCAACCCCCACAAAAAATAATTTTATTTTTTAAAAATACTATCAACTTCAAATTTTTATTATTTCACTCCTACCCCCTACCCCCTTCCCCCACCCACTACCCCCCACCACCCTAAAAAATAATAATTTTGTTTTTAAAAAATATTTTCAATTTCATAAATTATTTTTTACTCTAGTAAAAATAAAAGATGTCTCTCAAAAACATTTTTCATACATAAATCAAACACTAAAATTCATTTCCGTAAAATATTTTCTAATCACCAACCAAACATGAGAAAATAAGTCCAATATCTACTTGTTTTCCAGGAAAACATTTTCCTCCATACCAAACACACCCATATAAGAGGTAAATTTTCTTGATTTATATGAATATATACATTAAGAACTCCTCAATGACAAGGTAAAAGAGATAGAACAGCGGCAGCTCCTTATGGAATTAAGTGTGATGTCTAGGGTTTGAATCCCTGGGCTACCGTTTTATTTTTAACTTTTTTAGTTTCAGTTTATTTTTATATTTTTTTAGTTCCACTTCCGATTTTCACAATTTTGTTAGTTTTTTTTTAATAAAACATGCTAAAATGTGATGTTAAACCCAAAAGAATTCAAGGGTCTCATACTCCCATTGCTAAAGGCTAATAACTTTTTCACTTTCCAAATTCCTAAATCACTTCCTTAGTTCTTCCCAACACTCAAAAGTCAAATATAAAACCCAAAAGAATGAATAATGATTTCTTGAGCGGTTGCATGATTTCTTTTATGGAGAAGGATGTGTTTAATGATGTTTCAACGGATAATATTATTTGTCTTTTCAAGCAATGAAACCTCGTCAAATAGTATTGTAAATGTGCTTGAGAAGTATTAGCACTGACCTCTTTTTGGAGTTTGGAGTTAGCATTCTATTCCTAGAGTGAGACATTATGAAATGTTAATTCTTTTTGTTCAAGTTAGCACCATTTTTTACTCTACTTAGCATCATAGTTCTAAATTGACATATTATAAAGGGCTAACTTTTTGTTTCACAGTAATTACTCATGTTAGTTTCAGGTTTCTTGTAGCGAAATTAATTTTTTGTACCTATAAACTATATACTACTACTTTTTTGAAATTTTATTTTATTGACTTATTTACATATTTATACTTTTATTTTTCGAAGCCCAAATAAAAATTCTGAATCCGCCACTGGACACTTACATTTTAACCCGACTAAAGACGGATGATTGAACTGTACATGTGAGAGTAGAATAGCAACAAAAGTAGTTTAGAATTGAGGCACAAAAGTAGTTGATTATAGTGTTTTACCAGGAGAGAGACATGAAAACAAACACATTCAAGTGAATAGTTGAATTACCATAATCCTATTTCTTTTCTCATTGCTTTTTTATCTGCTTAAGAATTATGGTAAGCTTTTAAGGGATTGTTTAGTACGAATTTATTTTTTTCATGTTTGGTTGGGTTAAACATTTTTGAAAATATTTTTCCAAATCAACTCATTAATTCTCAAATTTAAGGAAAATGACTTTCCTTAAAAAATTAAGGAAAACATTTTTCAAAACTCTTTTTCAACTTCAAATTACAATTTTTTTGTTGAAAAAATAAATTTAAAGCTTATTTTTTAAAAATATTTTGAGAAAATAGTCAAATGTCCCCTCAACCTATTATCGAATTTCCAACTACACATTTATGTTTTAGGAGAATCCTATCACCCCCTAAACTACTTTAAAACAAAATAATTACACCCTTAAATGCTGACATGACATAGAGAGTGTCTTCACTTTCTTAGAGGCATGCAAAAGTCAGAAGAATTGATAAATAATAATTTATAATATTTTTTATTTGACTTTTTGTTTAATATATATTTTAACCCTACTATTCAAGTTTTTTTTATTATATGGAGAAATCCAATGAATTAAAACAATTATGACTATAAAATAATTTTTTTCCATCATCAAGCAAACTAAACATGAGTTTTGGTTATATGATCAGGGTCATCCATCTTTTTTCATTTTTATGAATCTCAAATTAGTTCAAAATATCAACACCATTAATCTATCTTTTCATCGATTTCAGGTCAGTAACATATATCAACCATCATATCTTATCTTCAATCTCTATTGTTGTTTGGTGAACACCCAAGAATTTAATCATCAACAACCCGTAAATAAAGTATTACAAATTTGGTGTCATGGAGACAAATAAATATCATAATGAAAAATTCAAAAAAAGAAAAGAGAGTAATCCAGCTCGTCAACGTGCCTGAAGAATGGTATAAATTAATGAAAAAGTGATAATGTCGATTTTTTTCCTGGATGACTAAATTGGAAGAAGTGAATTAAAAACAAAAGAGAAAAGATGAAGAAGGAATAAAAAGCGTAAAGATCTTTTTGTAATTAATGAAAAAGGGGATAAAAAGGAAAAATAAATATAAATAATAAAATATAACAGCTAGCAGCGAGTGGGCATCACTGCACGTTGAGAATGTGGTTGTCTAGTTTTAGGGTGATATATATTTTATTTTTGAAAAAATCAGAGGATAATAGGATCCTGCAAAATATAAGTGTGTAGTTGAGAATTCGATAATAGGTTAGGGAGCCATTTGTCTATTTTCCTCAAATATTTTTAATTCAATTTCAAAAATTATCTTCTCTAGTAAAATTAAAAGATGTTAAAAATATTTTTCTTTTATAAATCAAACACTAAAAAAATTTTATTCACAGTAAAAAATCTACTTGTTGGAAAACATTTTCTTTCGTACCTAACACACCCTAAGACTTGTGCTCTTGCATCAACTCTTGCACCTTAGCATTATGTTGTTCAACTAAATACATAAGTGAAGCAGATTATAAACTGGGCTATTCTTGTTTTTGACTTGGTCAGCCAAAACATAATAATACTCAAAACATAGTTACTGATACTAAAAAAAAAAATTGAAGAAGAAGAAGAGAATGCAAGTTGTTTTGCAGAGCGGAAGGTTAAAATACCTTCAAGGTAGCAGCTCCGCCACCATAAGAGTCGTACTGAACAACATGCATAACCTTCGCAGCCATATCAAATTCACCAATTTCAATTCTCTCTCAAATTGAAATATATACCATTTGAATAGGAGGTAGCATAGAGTGTATCGATTGGGGAACACGCGGCCAACTATTCTACTTAAAAAACTGCAAAAATCCAAGATGTATTAATACATCTGTTCTTACCTAACCATTAGCATTTTATCTAACACAAAATTTAAACTCCAACAAACTATTACTCATCGCATCACCCAATACAAAATCAGATATGAAATTTGGTTGACTCTCTAATTCCATATTGAAACAAAGTTATATATACTGTTCGAAAATAACATAAAAAGTATTATAAATTACTGTGAAATGAAAATTTAAAATATGTTAGAATCATATAAGAAATTTCATCGACTTTCTTAAAATCGCTTGTGTCACATAAAATGGAATTGAAAGAGGGTCAATATTTTTATCTAACACCACTTCCAGGCAGTCTACAACTCTTTGTAAACTTCAGCCTTACACTCACACGAATTTGATTAAGTATTGAAATTCGTTACTTAGTTTTATTTAGGCAACAATAAGCGTAATAACACAGCCAACGTACGGGAACTCTTCTCAACCTTTTATTAATAACAAATCAATAAAGGATATGGCTTCACAAATTAATCTAAGGCCAGATTCGTTCTCCCCCTGCCTTAGCCGAATTTCCACCCCTTATAAAATATTCTGCACAAGCCAGTTACAACGGTTACATCGGCGGTTACATCTCACATGTGTCTAACACTTGTCCTTGCAGAATTCAAACTAAGTCCAGCACTAAATATTCTAACAGATATAATTATTTTCGAATTCAAAATACAAACTAAGGCATATCCGAAATCAGCCATTCTAACACTTCGACTATTTTCAGCTTATTCCAACACTTAGAATATTTCAGCTTATTCCAACACTTAGAATTATTTCAGCCTGCTTTCAACACTTAGAATATTTCAGCATGCTTCTAACACTTAGTTTTATTTCAGCTCTTGTCTTGCCAACATCAAGTCCACAACCTTGTCTTGTCAAGCCAACACCCCACCTTGTCTTGACGATGAATCTATCCACACGTAAGCCTTGCATGTCCAAGCTGCCTTGCCAACACCCAAGCACCTTGAAACTTTGTTGCACTGTTTTGCCCCCATGCATGCCAAGACCAATTCCCAAATCCTTGGCATGCCTGCACGTAGTTAGATCAA
The DNA here is from genome assembly GCA_016801875.1 of Solanum sitiens. NCBI lineage: Eukaryota > Viridiplantae > Streptophyta > Magnoliopsida > Solanales > Solanaceae > Solanum > Solanum sitiens. The sequence goes on along the minus strand of JABWTJ010000044.1, from coordinate 37,982 downwards.
GTAGTTTACGGGTCTAACAGACCACCCGCACCACTTGAACTCGATGTCCTCATCGAGACTGTTTTAAGGTAGTCATCGATTTGAACATCAAACTACCATAAGTCCTTTGCTTTCTCCCAAACTGCATCAGCTGCACTCTTGCCTTTCCAATGAATCAAGAATTCTGTCTTTGTATTTTTCTTACTTATGCCCAAAATCTGGTGATCAAGGACCTTCTCAATCTCAGCATCAAACTGTGTAGGTTCTGATGGAGGAGCCCTCTTTGACCTGTTCTTGTCCGGATCACTTGCATCTGCAAAGTAAGGTTTCAAGAAACTCACATGGAAAATGGGATGAATCTTTAACTTTTCTGGCAGGTTCAACTATATGCAACTTCGCCCACTCATTTCACCACTTCAAATGGACCATCATACTTAGGAATCAAACCCCGATGCCTAGTCTTACTTGCAATCTGTTTCCAGATTTGTGGAGTGATTTTCAACAACACCTTGTCACCCACATTACACTCAACTGAGCGACGATGTTGATCAGCATACTTCTTCATGCGCCGTTGAGCCTTCTGCAAGCTATCTTGTGCTTCAAAAAACATTTCAAGTTTTTCCCTTGCAACCTTGTACGCTGTTGGACACTTTCCTTGATTTTTAGACTTAGCAACATCCAATGGCTTCATAGTCTGTTTGTCTAAAATGATTTCAAAAGGGCTCATTTCTGTTGCAGACGACTTGTGCAGATTATAACAAAACTGCGCAGTGTCTAACAATGCAACCAAATTCGTTGACTTGCTTTCACATAATGCCTCATGTATTCCTCTAATAAGTGATTAATCCTTTTCGTCTGTCCATCTGTTTGTGGATGATTTGCAGTAGAAAATTTCAACTCAGTTCCCATCAAATTGAACAATGCTGTCCAAAACCTGCCTCTGAACCTTGCATCCCTATCACTCACAATGTCAGCCGGAACACCAAAGTATTTAACCACGTATTTATAGAATAAATTAGTAGCAATCTCAGATGACACAATTCAGGTGTAGCAATGAAAACAGAATATTTTGAAACATGTCTACTACCACCATTATTGATGTTTCTCCGTCTTTCTTAGGAAATCCAGAAATGAAATCCATACTTACTGATAATGAAGGCCTTTCAGGAATAGGGAAAGACTGCAACAAACCTGCCTCCTTTTTATGTTTAGTCTTGTCTACTTGACAAACATGACAAGTCTTTACGTATGCCTTTACGTCATCTTCTATCTTTGGCCAGAAATAAACACGAGACAGTAGAGCCAACATTTTTTCAACACCCGGATGTCCATCCCAATCAGAATCATGCGCTTCCTTCATCAAGTCTTTGCGCAATCTACCCTAATTTGGTACGACGATTCTCCCCCCTTTAAAATAGAGCACATCGTCCTCGATCCAATACCGTCTCATTGTGTCATCTTGCACTTGACCCATCCACTTAACATATAATGAGTCATTTGCAGCATACAACCTGATTCTATCAAAGAAATCAGTCTCAAGTTTTGAAATTGAATATATTGCAGCAAATACCTCTTTTCGACTCAATGCATCAATAATCTGGTTGTGTTTCCCTGGCTTCTGTTCCCACATGAAATCATATTCTGCCAGAAATTCCTGCCATCTTGCCTGTTTTATACTCAATTTCTTTTGTGTCTTGAAGAATGTATTGGCTACATTATCAGTTTGGACCACAAATCGAGTCCCTAAGAGATAGACTCTCCAAACCTGCAGACAGTGTACAACAACAACCATTTCCTTCTCATGTGTCGAATATCTTTGCTCAGTGTCATTCAATTTTTGACTTCAAAGGCCACAGGATGACCTTCCTGCACTAACACTACTCCAATAGCTTTATCAGACACTTCAGTATGTATTTCAAATGGCAACTCAAAATCAGGCAGCTTTAGTATGGGTTCAGATGCAATAGCTTCCTTCAAATTTTGAAAAGCTTCTTCACATCGTACAACCCATATCCATTTAGCATATTTCTTCAACAAGTCAGTCAGAGTCGCTTCCCTTTTCGAATAACCCGCAATGAACTTTCTGTAATAATTAGCCAACCCAAGAAACGGCCGCAAATCCTTAACATTTTGTGGTACTTGTCAGTCAACAATGGTCAGCACTTTCTTAGGATCCATTCGAACTTGGTTTTTACTAACAAGATGCCTCAGAAATTTTATCTCTTGTTGAGCAAATTCACACTTTTCCATTTTAACATAAAGTGTATATTTTTCTCAACTGAGACAACACCATACTTAAGTGATTGACATGTTCATACAATGTTCGACTATAGATAACAATATCATCAAGACAGACGACTACAAAATCATCAAGATAGTCAAACAACACATTGTTCATTAAGTTACAAAAGGTAGTCAAGGCATTGGTTAGCCCAAATGACATTACAAGAAATTCATAAGAACCATATCTAGTTACACATGTTGTCTTAGGTTCATCACCTTCTACTATTCTAACATGCCAGTAGATGATACGCTCAAATTTACTTCTCGAAAAGAAGTATAAGCGGTCGTATCAAGTAAAGAACCCAACTATGAGGTTGAGGTCGATCCCACGAGAAAAATGATTTAGACTTAACTTTAACCTACTATTACTTTTATTTAGTCAAGTTCTTTCCGAAAATAAATAACAAAAAGGGGATTTTGAATAACAAATGTAATTAGCTAATTCTACGCAAACAAGTGACACGTTCAAAGATTTGATTTTTATCAAGTAATGAAAGTAACTAGGGTTTAAGTGTTCCCCATAGGTTCATAACTCGGTAATTCTAGCTATAACAATCCTTTCCTAATATCTTGCATGCAAAGTGGTAAGTTATGTATCCCTAATTCCTTGGTCTGGCAACTAGGAAATTTCACTCCGCACCTTGGTCCGGCTACGTGTGTATGATTTACTAAACCTTACCTTTACCTCATATTAAGCATCATAATCGATATTTGGCTTAGTTGTTACTTCGCACCAACCAACACTAGCTTATTAGATAGTATATACTAAATCTACGTTGATAATTCTTTTCTTATTATCTACCTCATTGGTCCGGCAAGTAGCAATAAGGCGAATTCTAACATTGGCCACCGTTAAAAAGACTTCTAAACGAAAGAATTATTAATACATGCAAGACATTATTCGAGATTTGTTATTTAAGTTAGATTTTACCTTGTTATTTACCCATGGTTCCCACAACCCTAGTTATGGAGTTTAGTTACCCATGTTAATAATCACACAATTCATATTAATTAGATAAGAATTCATGCACTTACTTTGATTAGATTGAAGACAATCCAGAAAATTGCTTGAATTAATCAAAAACTTGCAACAAACGATTCCGAAAAATAATGTAATTTCCAAAATCCCAAAATTCAATACTTAGAACAATAAAACAAAAAAATATCCAAAAGTCTAACCCCAAAAACGAGGTGTTTACAAGTATTTATAATACAAGAATCCTAACAAAAGAGGGAAATCTATTTAAGGAAAATCTATCCAAAAAATGCGTCTGAGTCGACGACTGGAGCGACGGACCGTCGAGGCCCTCTGTCGTTCCATACTTAGAATCTTCTGAAGATGGGTACTGGGCTACTTTCTGTTGACGTTGATGGATGTGCAGGACGGTCCATCGTGGCTATGACGGTCCGTCGAGAGCCTACGTAGCCCCACACTTGGTCAGAATTCCCCAACTTCCTTTGTCAGCCTTCTTCTTCTTATGATGGTGGCCACCTACGGACCGTCGAGGTCACGACGGACCGTCGATGGCTCCGTAGGTTGTCACCTCTGCAACTTTCAGCACAAAACTCTCACGTTCTCCTTCTGGACAGATTTCCTGAAAGTAAAGAGAAAATTACATTAAAACCAATACAAAAAGGCCTTAGACACACACTAAACTTAAGGAAAAAGCATTGAAAGTACCGTATAACCACGGTACATCAACACCCTCAACTTAAATTCGTTGTTTGTCCTCAAGCCGTGACTCACTACAAAATCTTTGTACAAGAGTATCCTTATTTTAGCTTTTTGCAATCATCTGGCTATCAATCCCGATTGTTTTCAAAGTGAGTTATGCATACTATCACTATTAGGCTTGATAATGTGGATAATACCATGACACAGACTCACCACACACAAACACCTATCCTCGTTAATCTCTCACCAAGGTACCAATTTTCCGGTATTGCAACTAGTGTCCTCACTTCAAAACAACATCCTCATTTTTCACACAATGATTTCAGTTTGAGTATAAGGATTATCTTTCAACACTCGCTCTCAGAACAACTTCACATCTCATTTATACTTATTGACATAGGCTTGCCCTTATTTTCATTACTTTAAGTTCGCTATAATAGCCTCTTAGGATCACGATAGGACTTTCTTAGCTTGTAACTTAGGCTCGGGTTCAGGTTGGATACATTTAGATGTATTTTTAGTGACTTATTGCCCTCCTTGACATAACGACTAAGCATCCTACCTTTTCATTATTTTATTCCGCCCTATTTCTTAATTTTCTTGCATTCTTTCACATTGCTATTCTCCCTTCTTTCTCCTTTTTGTGAAAGTGACTCTTTTTTTTTTTACTTGTATTTTCAAATTTATCACTTTTCTTGAGTCACTTTTCTTTTGCTCTTTCTCTCTCTTTATTCTTTCAACCTCACTTTCCGGGGCATTCCTCATAATAGCCACCCTCAACTCATGGCTTTGCCACGAGTCAAGGTACACAATACCCAAAGTTGGGTCAGGGCCACGACAAGGTTTTTTGCTGCATTAGCCACCCTCAACTTATGCTTTTAGCATAAGCTGAGGTGCACATGTCCAAGGAAGGACCAGGGCCAACACATTGTTCCTAAAAAGAAATCAGTTGGGGTGAAAAAGAAAGGTCTATTTTAGGCTCAATTCATTTGGATCAAGAAGGGATTAATTTCATTCGGTTTTCTGTTATTTAGGCTAAAGATTGGATGTATTGAACAAGGGCCTATGATCCTTTCCTCATTGTCTATCACATATTACTTTTTAGCAGGACTAACCAGGCAAGTTCTAGCTCAGTACAATTAGTGGACTATTCAAATTTTCCTCACACTCTCTTGACATCTCATTACTCTACCAGATTTTCAGGATCCTAGTTCGAGTCTTAGATTTAGGGTCATGCAGTAGTGTATCTCTGTGTCATGCTTAGAGCCATACATTTATCAGTTACTATGCCTAGTCATGCATCATTTTCGTTAAAATTGGGATATCATTTTTGTTTAGCCATCATGCTTCAGAGTCCATTTCTATACTATGTACAAAAGATACAAACATGCCGGTTCAACAATAAAGTAATCAGTCTCTTGGGGGAAAAGAACACAGGCAAGAAAACCCCAAGAGAGGATCGTGAGTTGGGCTACTCAGACTTCACCCTAGAACTCACTTTCCATTTACCCCACCCCCAACCAAAAAAATGCAATTGTACCAAATGCATAAATATATATGAAATAGAGGGGTAGGTGAAGAAAACCTGAGGCGCAAAGCGCCGGTGATCAACAAGTTGGCAGGTCCGGTTTCTCGGAACCCGCTCCCTCTGAAGTAGGGACACCATCAGTAGTGTCTTCAACAATGACATCACCATCAGTAGTGCTCCTCGCAACCTCTGCAACTCTGGAACTAGACGCTCCAGCAGCCACCTCCAGAACCCTCATCTGGCGGGCCTCCTCATTAATAAGTGAGGCTCTCCTCGCTGCCTCCAACTCATGGCGCTCCTTCTTCCGAACCCGAGACTCATCCTCATCTCTAGTCCGGTGCCTCTTTGCACGTTCTCGTGGTGGAGGTGGTGGCACATCAGTAGTGGTGAATAGGGCAGCCATCACTGTGTCCTCAGCAGGCTCTGCAGAAGGGGCCTCAGACTCCGACACCCGAGCCTCTAGTATTGTATCTAAGTCGGCTCGCAGACTCGCCACAGCAGCCTGGAGAGATGTCACATTCACAGTAGGGGCTGGTCGGGCAAGAACCCGCAGCTCAAAAGCGTCCAAGCGCTGGTGGACCTCCATAACCTTCCGCTTAGTGTGCTGGGCCATCTTCCTCTCTAAACGCTCCTCTGCCCCTGCAATAGACTTCTGCATCCAAGGCTGGATGTGGTGCAGAAGTGTGGCCATTTGGGCCTCAAGTTTCTGGACCCTAGCAAGTGGGACCAGAGTAGTAGGACCAGAGTAGCATATGGAGTCGATCGGGAAGAGCTAACAGCGGTGCTACCACCCGAGATAGACTCGACCGGAGTGGTGTCGGTGGGCTCAGAAGTAGCTGGGTTAGCCGCTTAGGCTTGCTCAACTGTTGCCGCTAGGGTCTCATCAAGCGGCTGCACCTCCAAACGGGGCCCTCTGTGGGGAGCCAACTCATTGGCCTCATCCCGAATAAGGCCGATATCTACTGTGTCTAGCGGGGTCTTGAGCACATCATTGTGCCACACGGGCACTCCTGCTAACCTGCACAAAGCAAAGACCATGCACGGGAAGGGGTAAGTAGTAGTGGCCTTAAAGGCCCTCTCGTGCATCACCGCCTGTAGGAGACATGCAAAATCCACCTCAAACCCAGCAATCATCGCCGCCATCAGTACCGCACGATCCCAAGTGACAATATTGTCAGCTGCAGTGGGGGAAAGGCAGTGTCGGACTAGTAGGCACAGAAACTTGGCTGTGAAGGTGAGGTTAGCCTTCTTGATACTTCCTTTGGGCTTACGCACCCAGTCAGGTGCCTCACCATCGACAGATAGGTACTGTGCAATCCACCGCTTAGTGGTCTCTCTCAACTCTGGCTCACATTGGAATCAGCTATCTTTAATCAACTTCCACCGATAGTCGAACTCGGCGGTGAAAAGTGTCCGGGTAGCATCAACATCCGCGCCATAAAGAAACCTGTGGATGGATGGCAAGGAAATGTCAACCCGCTTGCCGTTGACTTGGACGTAGTCAAGAGGAGCATGTTTGGCGGGGGCTGCCCGCCTGTCCAGCTGAGATCAGAGAGTCACCACATATGAGGCATAGAACTCTCGGACCATCTCCTAGCTATAGCGGCGCACAACTCAGGCTGTCCACTCCAGCCGATGTCAGGTGAACAACTCATGTATGGCCGGCATGGTGGAAAGGCTCTCCGTGCGAACCCGCCGCTCAAGTGTCAGGGTCCGGGTCATGACCCCCTTGTCATTCGGCATCTTAGCGTCTATGTAAACCTGATACTGCCCCTCAACACACCACCGGTTGGGCTGATTAGCAACTGGAGCGGTGACGCCAGTATGGGGTGCTGGAGTAGAGTCAGCACTATCAGCCTCATCCGACGAGGCAGACTGGGACGCGGTGGCGGGAACAGAGGCCTCCTCAAACCCGGAGACCTCCTCTGAACCGGAAGCTTCCGCCGAACCGGATGCCTCCACGGAGCCAGATGCTCCCTCTGACTGTGCAGACGACCCAGAAGGTGTGCCGGTTAGTATGCGCTCCTCGTCAGACTGGGAGGCAGCGACTACGCCGGGTGCCACCCTCGTGGGAGTGGCTCTGGTGGGGTGGGCGACAGGTGTAGCAGTGCGGGTGCCAGGTGGCACGTACTCTGGGTCACGCTCATCGTCTGAGCCTATGACCAGTCGATTGGATGGGGCGACGGACTTGGAATGCCCTCGTGAGTAGACGCGTTCTTGTTTAGGAGCCATGAGTACCTGCAAAGAAAAGTAGTTAGTACTAGTGGAAGCAGCAAACGTAGAAAAGAAAATGGCAGTGCAGAAGTATAGAGTGCAGGACGGACCCATCGACAGTCCGTCGAGGACATGACGGTTCGTCATGGGGGTCCATCGAGGGACACTTGGAGAATTTTTTTTCAAAACATCAGGAACAATAGGTTCTGACAGAAATGACAGACATGCAGGACGGACCGTCGAAGGTACAATGGTACTTCGTAAGGGTCCATCAATGGACACTTAGATTATTTTTATAAACCATAAGAAACCAAGGTTCTGACAGAGACGACAGATATGCAGGACGGACCGTCTAAGGCACGACGGTCCGTCATGAGTGTCCGTCGATGGACAATTAGATTATTTTTATAAACCATCAGAAACCAAGGTTCTGATAGTGTCGACGGTTGTGCAGGACGGACCGTCGAAGGCACGACGGTCCCTCATAGGGGTCCGTCAAAGGAAACTTAGATTATTTTTATAACAAGTCAGAAACCAAGGCTCTGACACAGTCGACGATTGTGCAGGATGGACCGTCGAAGGCACGACGGTCCGTCATAAGTGTCCGTCGATGGACACTTAGGTAAACCAAGGGGGTTGGGCTTGACGGACCCCAACGACGGTCCATCGACGGGGTCTCGTACTGACCTTCAGGGACCTGGTTTTGCAGCCACATTGGTTCCCTATGCACTATTTTTTTTTGGAAGCCTAAGTGTACCCAACATATAGAATCAGGAAACACACGCCATTTCTAACAAAATAACCCCATTCCTTTACAATAGCCGTACTCTACGGGAACTTAGCACTATGGGGGAGAGTTCTAGTATGCAATGAGGGCCCAAAATTGGAGACCCATACAGTAAGATGGCAAGTTTAATCAGAAAGCAAACAACAATTTATGATAGTTAATTGACAGATCCGAAGAACATACCTGATAACTGTAGTGGAGGAGAAAGAAGTAAGGCACATGTAGTTGAACAACAACTCAAAAACCACGAACACCGACCGCCAATGGACTGAAGAAACTTGGAGAATTTGGAAGAGAAAGGGATTGTGGGAATATGGGGGAATTGATGGAAATCACAAGATAGGAGAGGGAATGGGAGTTAATGGTGAGGAAGTGGGAGAAAATGGTAGGAAATGGGAAAAGAAACGGCTATGAGGGTTAAATAAAGACGTGGGAAGTTTAAAAGTTTAAAACTTTTAATATTTAGCCGTACGGGTCTGGTCGGGTTGTGGGTGAAAGACGCGATGATTCCCCGTCGACGGACCGTAACAGGTGCGACGGTCCGTCATTGGTGTCCGTCGAGGGTGCCCTAACTTGGAAAAATTTGAAAGACATACCTGGGCATGACGGATCCCAACGAAGGTCCGTCGAAGGCACGACGGTCCGTCGATGGTTCCGTCGATGGGTGCAGCAGACCAATTTTCTACAGATTTCTGGTGATTTGATACCTGCACATTTAACACCCATTAAGCTACTCTTTTTTTTGTATTTTCAGGACACTTTTCGACACGGACCCTAATCTATGCTCTAGCCAACACTACTAACGAAAAAGAAAAGAGCAGTCAGACGAAACATTACATAAATAAACGCAAGAATAATGCAACTATTCCTAGAAAGTAATGAAAGACCTATAGTTGGCTAGAGGATACATATTGGGTTGCCTCCCAATCAGCGCTTGATTTAACGTCGCGGCACGACAGAAGACTCTTGATTACTCAGACTTCATCAAGATGGTATGCCTCGATCACTTCATTCGCCGATTCAGCATGCCCCAGATAGATTTTGATTCGCTGTCCGTTCACCTTAAACCGCACACCCTCCTTGTTCTCCAACTCAACCGCACCATGAGAGAATATTTGGGTGATCAAGTAGGGACCAGTCCATTTGGACTTGAGTTTGCCCGAAAACAAGCGCAACCTAGAATTGAATAAAAGCACCAAATCTCCAACTAAAAAATCGCGCTTCTCGATCTTTTGGTCATGGTACTTCTTCATCTTTTCTTTGTAGAGGGCTAAACTTTCATATGCCTTCAAGCAAAATTCATCAAGCTCATTCAACCCGTTTAACCTCTGTTCCACAGCCTCATTCCAATCCATTTTCAACTTCTTCATTGCCCACATGGCTTTAGGTTCTAATTCAATCGGTAAGTGACAAGCCTTCCCATATATAAGTTGGTATGGGGACATACCAATGGGAGTCTTGTATGCTGTCCGGTAGGCCCAAAGAGCATCATCAAGCCTCCTTGACCAATCCGTTCTACTAACATTCACCGTTTTCGACAAAATCTGCTTAATCTCCCTATTTGACACCTTAACTTGGCCACTAGTTTGAGGATGGTACGGAGTGGCCACATTATGGCGAACCCCATACTTTTCCAGTAATCCATTAAATAACTTGTTGCAAAAGTGGGATCCCCCATCACTAATATAGCCCTTGGGGTGCCAAATCTGGAAAATATGTTCTTTTTCAAGAACGCGGTGACACTCTTTCCTTCATTATTTGCAAGTGCGATAGCCTCCACCTATTTAGACACATAGTCGACTGCCACAAGAATGTACTTCATCCCATGAGAACTCACAAAAGGGCCCATAAAGTCAATGCCCCACACATCAAACAATTCAATCACAAGGATGGGATTTAAAGGGAGCTCTTGCTTCCTCGAAATGCCACCATCTCTTTGGCATCTATCACATGCCTTGGCGAACTCATGATTATCTTGGTGGATAATTGGACAATAGTAGCCACATTGCAAGATTTTGTGGGCTGTCCGGATACCACTATGATACCCACCTACAGGCGAAGAATGGCACGCCTCCAAAACACTCAACATCTCAACTTCCGGCACATAACGCCGAATAAGCCCATCGGCACAACTCCTATATAAGTATGGTTCATCCCAAAAGAACTTTTTCACATCATGCATGAACTTTTTCCTTTGATGAAATGACAAGTCCGGTGGGACGATATCACTAGCCAGATAATTCGCAAAATCTGTGAACCATGTGATCAAGTCTTGGGAGGCAGCCAATACATGCTCATCAGGGAAAGTATCATCAATTTAAGCCTTTTCACCTAACTCCCTCATTGTTTCATCTTCTAATCGGGACAAGTGATCAGCAACTTGATTTTCGGTCCCTTTTCTATCTTTCACCTCAAAGTCAAATTCTTGCAATAGTAATACCCAACGAATCAACCTTGGGTTTGCATCCTTCTTTGCCATCAAATATCTCAAAGCAGAATGATCAGTATGCACTATAACTTTAGTGCCAAGCAAATAGGAGCAAAATTTCTCGAAAGCAAAGACTACTGCAAAGAGCTCTTGCTCAGTCACGGTGTAGTTCTTTTGGGCTTCATTTAGGGCTTTACTAGCATAGTAAATGGGGTGAAGGATTTTATCCCTCGTTGACCCAAAACCCTACCAAGAGCAACTCCGATCGCATCACACATCACCTCAAATGGTTTGCTCCAATCCGGCGAAATGATAATAGGTGCAGACACCAACTTTTCCTTTAGCTCACCAAATGCCTTAAGACAAGATTCATCAAAATAAAACTTACACTCTTTCTCAAGCAACTTGCACAAGGGATGTGCAATCTTTGAAAAATCCTTGATAAACCTCCGGTAAAAGCCCGCGTGCCCTAGAAAGCTTCTCACACCTTTTACAGAGATGGGTGGAGGAAGTCTCTCTATCACCTTGACTTTAGCTCGATTAACCTCTATACCCTTCTCTGAAATACGATGGCCCAATACAATACCTTCTTTCACCATGAAGTGACATTTTTCCCAATTAAGCACAAGGTTGCAGTCTTCACACCTCTTAAGAACCTCGGACAAATTACTCAAACACCGCTCAAAGGAGTCACCAACCACAGAAAAATCATCCATAAACACCTCAATAGTGTCCTCCACCATATCCGAGCATATTGACATCATACATCTCTGAAATGTGGCCGGTGCATTACATAACCCAAACGGCATTCTCTTGAACCCGAAGGTCCCATATGGACAAGTAAAGGTGGTTTTCTCTTGATCCTCCGGTGCAATAGAAATCTGATTATAACCCGAATAACCATCAAGAAAACAGTACCACCCCTTTTCTGTAAGTCTGTCCAACATCTGATCCATGAAGGGCATAGGAAAATGGTCCTTCTCGGTCCATGCATTTAATTTCCGGTAATCCATACATACCCTCCATCCAGTCACCGGTCTCATCGGAACAAGCTCATTTTTTTCATTTGGGACCACAGTCATTCCCCCTTTCTTAGGTACACACTGAACAGGGCATACCCAACTACTATCGGGGATTGGATATATCACTCCAGCATCGAACCACTTAATGATTTCTTTCTTCACCACCTCTTGCATAGGTGGATTTAAACGTCTTTGGTGCTCAATACTTAGCTTATGATCGGGCATGAGTTGGATTTTATGCAAATAAATACCGGGAGGGATCCCAATAATATCCGCAATAGTCCACCCAATAGCTCTTTTGAACCTTTTTAACACTTTCACCAAACTCTCAACTTGATGTACATTCAGATCTGATGCAATGATTACCGGTAAAGTGTCACCATTTCCCAAGAATACATACCTCAGATGAGATGGTAGATGATGTACCGTGGTTTCACGGTATTTCTAATACTTTTTCCTTAAGTTTAGTGTGTGTCGAGAGCCTTTTTGTGTTGATTTTGATATAAGTTTATCTTTGTTTGCAGAAAATCTGTCTAAGGAAGAACGCGGGAGTTTTTGAGAAAGAATTGCAGAAGAGACCACCTACGGAGCCTATGACGGTCCGTCGCGGCTGTGACGGTCCGTAGGTGGCATCGTAGTGAAGGAAGAAGTTGCTGAAGGAAATTTGGGGAAGTCTGACCAAGTGTGGGATTACGGAAGTTCGTGACGGACCGTCATATATACGACGGTCCGTCCTGCATGTTCGTCGTAATTATCAGAGAGTAATCCCAGTACCCAAAATTCCAAAGTTCGAGTGTATTGGAACGAAGACCCTCGACGGGCCGTCATGCTTGCGACGGTCCGTCATACATGTCCGTCGGGGGGGAATGAAGAAAGCAACGTGAGAAGATGTGAAGTATGGGACGACGGAGGCTATGACGGTCCGTCGTGTCCATGACGGTCCGTCACGTGGTCCGTCGACCCAGACGCGTTTGGACAGATTTTTAGTAAATAGAATCCTTATTTGATTAGGTTTTTATTTTTCTTATAAATAGTTGGAAAAACCTCGTTTTTGAGGTTAGACTTTCTGGATAATTTTTAGTTTATAGTTCTTCGATTATATTAGTAAACTCTTGATTTTGGAAATTAAGATATTTTCCGGGAATTGATTGTTGTGGATTTCGGTGATTAATCAAGTTGAATTCTGGGAAATTATTCGTTTTCATAAAAGTAAGTGCATGAACTTTTCCATTAACGATATGAATTGTGTAATTACGAACATGGGTAACTAAACCTCATAGCTAGGGTTGTGGGAACCATGGGTGAATAACAAGGTAGAAATCTAACTTCAATAACAATTTCTAGAGTGGTGTCTTGCATGTATTGATAATTCTTTCGTTTAGAATTCTTTTTAACGGTGGCCAACGTTAGAACTCGCCTTAATGCTACTTGCCGGACCAAGGAGGTAGATAATAGGAAAAGAATTATCAACATAGATTTAGTGTAGACTATCTAATAGACTAGTATTGGTTGGTACGAGTTAATAGCTTAGTCAAATACCGAATACGATGTTTAATATGAGGTAAAGATAAGGGTTAGTATAGCAACACACGTAGCCGGACCAAGGTGCGGAGTGAAATTCTCTAGATGCCGGACCAAGGATTTAGAGATACATAACTTATCACTTTACATGCAAGATATCAGGATAGAGATGTTATAGTTAGATTTACCAAGTTAGGAACCTTTGGGGAACACTAAAGCCCTAGTTAATTTTACAATTTGATTAAAACTCCGAAAGTTAAAACTGTTAGTTGTTCATTCTTATTTAGTTAATTATTTTCATTAATTTAGAAATAAAACCCCCCTTTTTGTCTTTTGGTTTATTGGAAAACAGTTGGCTAAATAATAGTAATAATAAAATAAAGTTAAGTCTGAACTATTTTCCCTGTGGGATCGATCCCAACCTCATTAGTTGGGTTCTTTACTTGATACGACCGCTTTACTTCTTATTTGAGAAGTAAGTTTGAGCGTATCAAATTTTGGCGCCGCTGCCGGGGAAAGTAGCTTTTAGATTAACTTTAATTTATTACTAAAATTTAGTTAATATTTTCCTGATTTTACTTTTTCTGTTGTTTTTGATTTTTTTTAGGTTTGACGTCCTTGTATGCCAAATACACGGAGCGGAAGAGAACCCTTGTTTCCCTACGATCACGAGTTAGAGCGTACACTACGAAGAATGAATCGAAACTTGGGTATAAATGATGATGATCCAAACCTGAACAACCCAGCTCCGGTTGATGCTCATGGTCGATTATTACCTGATAATCCTAATCCAGGTGCACAAAGGGGACAAAATCCCGCACCACGTCCTCAAGAATACTACAGAGGCTATGACAATATTGCAGATTCTGATGGGCCACTTGTATTGCCCCCTCTACCTGAAGGTCACACCTTTGTAGTCACTAGTAGTCTAATGCAAATGCTCACTGCTAGAGGTTTGTTTTCCGGACTACCGTCCGAGGATCCACATGCTCATATAGCTAAGGTGAGGGCAGTGTGTAAAAGCTGTGTAGGGAGGCCTGATTTGAATTTGGATGTAATAGGGCTAAGAGTATTTCCTCTTTCACTGACGGGAGAGGCTGCCATTTGGTTCACTGAGCTTCCTTATAACTCAATCTTCACTTGGAACCAATTAAGGGACGTTTTCTTAGCACGTTACTACCCGGTCTCCAAGAAACTAAATCACAAAGATAGAGTTAACAACTTTGTGGCACTACCAGGAGAATCAGTTAGTAGTTCTTGGGATAGGTTCACTTCATTTCTGAGAAGTGTCCCCAATCACCGCATAGATGATGAGTCACTCAAAGAATACTTCTATCGGGGACAGGATGATAATAATAAGGCGGTATTGGATACTATAGCAGGTGGTTCTTATGGGGAGTGTCCTTATGCTGAAATTGCCGAAAAATTAGAGAAAATTTCCCGAAATAATAAAGCATGGAGTACTAGAAAGACAGATACTGGGAGAAATACTTTTGCAGTGCAATCCACACACAACCCAGCCACAGATGAGATTCGTGAAGAGATGGCACAGATGAGAACTGAGCTTGGGTTAGTGTTAAAACATGTCACTGGGGGTGCAGAAAAGATAAACGCAGTGAACTACTTGTCTAAACCACCACCACCAACTGATGAATATTATTATGAGGAAGATTCTTATGCAGTAAATGATCAGACGGGGGGTTTCCGACCAAATGCCCAAGGCTCCAATCAGGAGAATTGGCGCCAAGGTCAAGGAAATCAAGGTCGGAACTATGGTAACTACAACCGCGAGGGTAATTATGTTCGTGATGGAAATTACAACCGCGACAACAACTTCAACAGGGGTAACTATGGTAACAGAAATGAGAGGAGTGGGCCCATATGTTCCTCCTCAAAATCGTGAAGTTGCTCCTAGGGATGGTGGAGGTAGTATGGCGCGAGTTGAGGATATGTTGCACAAGATGATGAGGAGGTTCGATGCTAGTGATGAGCACACCAAAGAGTTAAGGAGTGATGTAGCAGGTATTGGACAGAAAGTTGATACACATGCCATATCAATCAAGCAGCTTGAATTGCAAATGGCTCAATTATCTGCAACTGTGAACACACGGCAACCGGGCACTCTTCCTAGCAACACTGTCCAAAATCCGAAAAATGATGGACACTGCATGGCAATTACTACTCGTGGTGGTAAACAAACTATTGACCCACCTATGCCGTCTATTGTGGAAAAGGTGATGAAAGACAATGATGAAGTGGTAGAGGTTAGTGATGAAGTAGAAGATAACACTGAGGAAGTTGCTGAAGTGCCTAAAAAGGTAACTCCCATGCCTAGACCTCCACCCCCCTTTCCTCAAAGATTAGTGAAAAAGACCGAAGATGGCAAATATCGGCGTTTTATAACAATGTTGAAGCAACTTTCTATCAATGTTCCTTTGGTAGAAGCTCTTGAACAAATGCCCGGTTATGCCAAGTTTATGAAAGATTTGGTTACAAAGAAAAGATCGGTCACTTTTGAGGATGATGACAGAATGCAGCATTGTAGTGCTATTGCTACAAGGTCGTTAGTGCAAAAGAAAGAAGATCCGGGTGCATTTACTATTCCTTGTACAATCGGGTTATTACATTTTGCGAAAGCATTATGTGATCTGGGGGCAAGCATAAATCTCATGCCCCTCTCGATTTATAAGAAGTTGGGTTTGGGTGACCCAAAGCCCACTGCGATGCGGCTACTGATGGCCGATCGAACAGTAAAAAGGCCTATAGGGATACTCCATGATGTGCTAGTAAAAGTGGAGTCGTTCATATTTCCAGCAGATTTTGTCATTCTTGATTGTGAAGTCGATTTTGAGGTGCCTATTATTCTTGGGAGGCCATTCCTTGCTACGGGTAGAGCTTTAGTTGATATGGAAAAAGGGCAGATGAAATTTCGGTTGAACAATGAAGAAGTGACTTTCAACATTTGTAGGTCCATGCGGCAGAGTGGTGAGCTCCAATCGGTATCTGCCATATCCTACAAAATTGGTGAATCATCCAAGACACAAATAGAAGAACGACTAGGTGTAGAAGCACTGGCGGCAGTGATAATGAATCTTGATAATGAAGGCATTGAAGAATATATGTCATTAGTTGCTGCCCTTGATCGTGGTAATGTCCGGTTTAAACCGAAGAAATATGAGCTAGACATGAAGAATCGCGAGTCTCCACCCGCTAAACCATCCATTGAGGAGGCTCCAAAGCTAGAACTAAAAGCTCTCCCACCTCATCTAAGGTATGAATTCTTAGGAACCGGTGACACATTACCGGTAATCATTGCATCAGATCTAAATGAACAACAAGTTGAGAGTCTGGTCAAAGTGCTAAAAAGGTTCAAAAGAGCTATTGGGTGGACCATTGCGGACATTATTGGGATCCCTCCTGGTATTTGTTCTCATAAAATCCAACTCATGCCCGATCATAAGCCAAGTATTGAGCACCAGAGACGCTTAAACCCACCTATGCAAGAGGTCGTGAAGAAGGAAATCATAAAGTGGTTAGATGCAGGAGTAATTTATCCAATCGCCGATAGTAGTTGGGTATGTCCTGTTCAGTGTGTACCTAAGAAAGGGGGAATGACTGTGGTCCCCAATAAAAAAAATGAACTGGTTCCAATGAGGCCGGTGACTGGATGGAGGGTGTGTATGGATTATCGGAAATTAAATGCATGGACCGAAAAGGACCATTTTCCCATGCCCTTCATGGATCAGATGTTGGATAGACTCGCCGGAAAAGGGTGGTACTGTTTTCTTGATGGTTATTCAGGGTATAATCAGATCTCTATTGCACCAGAAGATCAAGAGAAGACCACTTTTACCTGTCCATATGGGACCTTTGCGTTCAAGAGAATGCCGTTTGGGTTGTGCAATGCACCCGCCACATTTCAGAGATGTATGATGTCTATATTCTCCGACATGGTGGAAGATACTATTGAGGTCTTTATGGATGATTTTTCAGTGGTTGGTGAAACTTTCG
Organism: Solanum sitiens; assembly: GCA_016801875.1. Taxonomy (NCBI): domain Eukaryota; kingdom Viridiplantae; phylum Streptophyta; class Magnoliopsida; order Solanales; family Solanaceae; genus Solanum; species Solanum sitiens. The sequence goes on along the minus strand of JABWTJ010000044.1, from coordinate 20,534 downwards.
AGCAATGTTTGAGCCATTTGTCTGAGGTTCTTAAGAGATGTGAAGATTGCAATTTAGTTCTCAATTGGGAAAAATGCCACTTCATGGTCAAAGAAGGTATTGTTTTGGGCCATCGTATTTCAGAAAAAGGCATAGAAGTTGATCGAGCCAAAGTCGAGGTGATAGAGAAACTTCCTCCACCTATCTCCGTAAAAGGTGTGAGAAGCTTTCTTGGGCATGCAGGTTTTTACAGGAGATTCATCAAAGATTTCTCGAAAATTGCACATCCATTGTGCAAACTGTTGGAGAAAGATTGTAAGTTTTCTTTTGATGAATCCTGTCTGAAAGCATTCGGCGATCTCAAAGAAAAACTGGTATCTGCACCTATCATTATTTCTCCGGATTGGAACAGTCCATTTGAGGTAATGTGTGATGCGAGTGGGGTTGCCCTTGGTGTGGTATTGGGACAAAGAAGGGACAAAATCCTTCATCCCATTTACTATGCTAGTAAAGCCCTCAATGAAGCTCAGAAGAACTATACAGTCACTGAACAAGAGCTCCTTGCTGTAGTATTTGCGTTTGAAAAATTTCGCTCCTATTTGCTAGGTACTAGAGTCATAGTGCATACTGACCATTCAGCCCTGAGATATTTGATGGCGAAGAAGGACGCAAAACCAAGGTTAATTCGTTGGGTATTACTACTGCAAGAATTTGACTTTGAGGTAAGGGATAGAAAAGGGACCGAAAATCAAGTTGCTGATCACTTGTCCCGTTTAGAAGATGAAGCTATGAGAGAGTTGGGGGATAAGACTGATATTGATGACACGTTCCCCGATGAGCATGTCTTGGCTGCCTCACAAGACCTGATTCCGTGGTTTGCAGATTTTGCGAACTACCTAGCTAGTGATCTTGTTCCATCGGACTTGTCTTTTCATCAAAGGAAAAAGTTCATGTACGATGTGAAGAAATTCTTTTGGGATGAACCATACTTATACAGGAGTTGTGCTGACGGGCTTATTCGGCGTTGTGTGCCAGAAGTCGAGATGTTGAGTATTTTAGAGGCATGCCATTCCTCACCCTTTGGTGGACATCATAGTGGTGTCCGGACTGCTCACAAGATCTTCCAAAGTGGTTACTATTGGCCAACTATTCATCAAGATGCTCATGAGTTCGCCAAAGCATGTGATAGATGTCAAAGAGATGGCGGCATTTCAAGAAAGCAAGAGCTCCCTCTAAATCCCATTCTTGTAATTGAGTTATTTGATGTTTGGGGTATTGACTTTATGGGTCCGTTTGTGAGTTCTCATGGAATGAAGTATATTTTAGTAGCAGTGGATTATGTATCCAAGTGGGTGGAAGCTATCGCCCTCGCAAACAATGAAGGGAAGAGTGTCACTGCATTCTTGAAAAAGAATATATTTTCTCGATTTGGTACCCCACGGGCAATTATTAGTGATGGGGGATCCCACTTTTGCAACAAATTGTTCAAGGGATTATTGGAGAAATATGGGGTTCGCCATAATGTGGCCACTCCTTACCATCCTCAAACTAGTGGGCAAGTTGAAGTATCAAATAGGGAAATCAAACAGATTTTGTCGAAAACAGTGAACGCTAGTAGAACAGATTGGTCAAGGAGGCTTGATGATGCTCTTTGGGCTTACCGGACAGCATATAAGACTCCCATAGGTATGTCCCCATACCAACTAGTATATGGGAAAGCATGTCATCTTCCGGTTGAATTAGAGCATAAAGCCATGTGGGCTATGAAGAAGCTAAAAATGGACTGGAACGAAGCTGCAGAACAACGATTAAATGGGTTAAATGAACTCGATGAATTTCGCCTTAAGGCTTATGAAAGCTCAGCCCTCTACAAAGAGAAGATGAAGAAGTACCATGACCTAAAAATCGAGAAACGAGAGTTTATGATTGGGGATTCGGTGCTTTTATTCAACTCTAGATTGCGCTTGTTTCCGGGCAAGCTAAAGTCTAAATGGACTGGACCGTACTTGATCACCAAATTATTCCCTCATGGAGCCGTTGAGTTGGAAAACAAGGAAGGTGTGCGGTTTAAGGTGAACGGACAACGTCTCAAAATCTATATTGGTCATGCGGAATCGGCGAATGAGGTGGTTGAGGCATATTATCTTGATGAAGTCTGAGTAATCAAGTGTCCTCAGTCGTGCCGCGACGTTAAATCAGGCGCTGGTTGGGAGGCAACCCAATAGTTATCATCTAATCACGTTTATAGTTTTTGTGTTTTTCTCTTTCTAGTAACAGTAGCATTTTCTATTTATGGGTTGTAAATTTTCAGGTAGCACATCTACAGGAAGTACTGCAGACAAGTTACTCTACATCAGTCACTGACGGATACATCGACGGACCGTCACTCCTGTGACGGACCGTCGCATGCCTCCGTCGTGCCAGGTACGCTCTCTTGTAATTTTGAAAAACTAGGGCACAGGCGACGGACCGTCACAACTGCGACGAACCGTCATCGGGGTTTCGTCACGCCATTACCCGGCTACCCGACCCGACCCGGCTTCAGAATTTTAAAAGTTTAAAACGTTTTAAACCCCCCCACCCCTTCATTATCAGTTTTCACTTAATCTTCCCTCCATTTTCTCCCCTTCCAACTTCACTCTCTTCCCAAATTCCCCATCTTCTCCCATTGTTCATCCCAAAATTTTCCCTCTTGGTCGGAATTTGCTGCAGTGATTCTTAACCTTCTAACTTGAGTGCCATCATTTGTGCATTATTGTCTCCTCTTCCAAGGTATGTATTCCTGAAACTCTACCCTTTACTATTTTTTTGGTTGTTTTACTGTTTTTCCCTATTGATTGCATATGGGTTTCTGCTTTTGCCTAGATATTATCTAACTTAGGTCTGTAATTCCACAAACTGCCTGGACAATACTAGAGAAATTAGGGCTTTAAAACTTACCAATTTGGGTTGTCATTCTGACTCACATGGGGTAAAACTTGGCACCCCTCAGTTCTGTCTCTGTTTCACAGCACGACAACCCGATGACGGACCGTCATACCCATGACGGTCCGTCCTGCACAACCGTCGTGACGGTCAGAGACCCCTGTCCTAGGGGTCTCAACACTTTTTCTAAGTGTCCACTGACGGACACATGTGACGGACCGTCATATCCATGACGGTCCGTCCTGCACAACCGTCGTGACGGTCAGAGACCCCTGTCCTAGGGGTCTCAACACTTTTTCTAAGTGTCCACTGACGGACACATGTGACGGACCGTCATACCCATGACGGTCCGTCCTGCACAACCGTCGTGACGGTCAGAGACCCCTGTCCTAGGGGTCTCAACACTTTTTCTAAGTGTCCACTGACGGACACATGTGACGGACCGTCATACCCATGACGGTCCGTCCTGCACAACCGTCGTGACGGTCAGAGACCCCTGTCCTATGGGTCTCAACACTTTTTCCAAGTGTCCACTGACGGACACTTGCGACTGACCGTCACACCCACGACGGTCCGTCCTGCATAACCGTTGTGACGGTCAGAGACCCCTGTCCTATGGGTCTCAATACTTTTTCCAAGTGTCCACTGACGGACATATGTGACAGACCGTCACACCCACGACGGTCCGTCCTGCACAACCGTCGTGACGGTCAGAGACCCCTGTCCTATGGGTCTCAACACTTTTTCCAAGTGTCCTCTGACGGACACTTGCGACGGACCGTCATACCCATGACGGTCCGTCCTGCTTAACCGTCGTATCGGTCTGAGACTTTCCCTCTGATATTTTATGTTGCCAAGTATTATATGACGGACTGCATGACGGTCCGTCATACGCACTACGGTCCGTCACCAGGTCCGTCGTGACCTACTGCTACTTCAGAGCTGTTATCACTGGTTTGAGTGTCTGAGTATTATTGTCTCAAATGTTTATTTCTTTTGTGTCATGCTTCATCCTTCAAGTACTAATGATGATTCGTTACAGGTACTACCTATCATGGCACCTAAACAAGATCGCGTTTACGCACGTGGGCGTTCAAAATCTGTCGCCCCGTCTGCCCGATTGGTGATAGGCTCTGATGATGAGCATGATCCAGAATACGTGCCCCCTACTGCTACTCCAGCACGAGCTCCACGTGTACCGCGAGTCACGCCCAAGAAGGTGGCGCCCGGCGTAGTCACTGCCTCCCAGTCTGATGAGGAGCGCACACTGACCGACACTCCTTCTGGGTCAGCTGCCCAAGACGAAGGAGCATTTGGCTCCTTAAGAGTTTCGTGGTCAGAGGAAGCCTCTGGGTCTGCAGACGCCTCTGCTCCTGCCACAGCTACACAGTCTGCTTCAGATGATGAGGCTGACAGCACCGACTCCACTCCTGGCTCACCAACAGGAGTCCCTGCCCCGGTTGCCGATAAGCCCAACTGGTGGTGTGTTGACGGGCAATACAAGGTATACTTAGACGCCAAGGTTCTCAATGACAAAGGCGTCATGACACGGACTCTTACACTGGAGAGGCGGGTCCTCACGGGAAGTCTCCCCACCATGCCAGATATTCACACCCTCTTCACCAGACACCGGCTAAAGTGGACGGCTCGTTCTTTGGGTCGCTACAGTGAGGAGCTAGTTCGCGAGTTCTATGCCTCTTATGTGGCTACTCTTCGCTCGCAGATCGATAGGCGGTCTGCCCCCGCCAAACAGGCCCCACTTGAGCACGTCCGAGTACGAGGCATCCAGGTTGACATCTCCCTACCAGCCATCCGCCGATATCTGTACGGCACGGATTCTGACTCCACCAGCACACCTCTCACTGCCGAGTTTGATTACCGGTGGCAAATTGTTAAAGAGGGCCGGTTCTTACGTGAGCTTTCACTGAGAGAGACCACCAAGAGGTGGATGGCACTGCACCTATCTATTGATGGAGAGGCTGCGGATTGGGTGATGGAGCCGAAGGGGGCCATCAGGAAGGCCAACTTGACCTTTACGGCCAAGTTTCTCTGGTTGATCGTCCGCCATTGTCTCTCCCCCACTGCTGCGGATAACATAGTCACCTGGGATCGTGCAGTGCTGATGGCTGCTATGATGGCAGGGTTCGAGGTCGATTTCGCTTGGCTTCTCCAAGCGGTCATGCACGAGAGGGCCTTCAAGGTCACCACAACTTACCCTTTCCCTTGCATGATTTTCTCTTTGTGCAGATCAGCAGGTGTGCCCATTTGGCACATTGACCAGCTCAAGACCCCGCCAGGAAATGTTGACATCGGCCTCATCAGGGATGAGGCCAATGAGTTGGCCCCACGCAGAGGGCCCCTTCCAGAGGTGGCCCCATTTGGTGAGAACCTGGCCGACACCGTAGAGCATGCTCATGATGCTTCCCGTGCTGCTTCTGCACACACTTACACTACTCCAGTCGAGTCTATCCCGGGTAGTAGCACTGCCCCGAGCTCCTCTCGCTGGGCTCCTTCTGCCACTCTGGTCCCACTAGCTCGGGTTCAGAAACTTGAGGCACAGATGGCTACTCTTCTGCATCACATTCAGCCGTGGATGCAGAAGACTATTGCTGAGGCAGAGGAGCGCATGGAGCGCAAGATGATACAGCACACAGAGAGGCAGATCGCCGGGGTACACCAGCGCTTAGACGCATTTGAATTACGAGTACTAGCCCGACCAGCCCCTCAGGTGGACATGTCGACTCTCCAGGCTGCGGTTGAGAGTCTGCGGGCGGATCTTGATATGATTTTAGAGGCGAGGGTGCCTGAGTCTGAGGCCCCTTCTGCGGAGTCTGCCGATGACACCGTGATGGCCGCCCTGTTTACCACTTCTGATGTTCCACCACCTCCCCCACAAGAGCATGTCAAGAGACGCAGGGGTCGAGAGGAGGATGAGGCTAGGGCAAGGAAGAAGGAGCGCCGTGAGATGGAATCTGCGAGGAGAGCCTCGATTGCCGATGAGGAGGCCCGTAGGTTGAGGGCTGTAGAAGTAGCTGCCGGGGCGTCTAGCTCCAAAATTGTAGATTCTGTGGGAGGCGCTACTGATGGTGCTGTGGATGCTATTACTGAGGATGTCCAGACTACGCAGGGAGCAGGTTCCGGGGAACCGGACCCACCAGCTTGCTGATCACCGGCGCTTAGCGCCTCAGGTTTGCTTCACTTACCCTTTTACGTAGTTTAACTTTTCTATGCATTGGGGACAATTGCATATTTTTTTTGTAGGGGGTGGGGTAAATGGAAAGTGAACACTTGGGTGAATTCTGAGTAGCCCAAGTTCACGATCCTCTTTTGGGGTTTTCTTGCCTGTGTTCTTTTTCCCCAAAAGACTGATTACTTTTACTGTTGAACCGGCATGTCATATCTTATGTACACAGTATAAATCTGAAGCATGATGGCTAATATAAATATGATATCTCGATAATCATTTGCATGACTAGGCATAGTAAGTGATAATTGTGTGGTTTGAAACATGAAACAAGGATACACTTCTGCATGATCCTGAATCTAAGATTTGAACTAGGTGTCTAATACTCTGGGAATGCAAGGAATGTCATGTGAGTGTGAGGTAAAGTCGAATGACCACCATTAATACTGAGCTAGAACTTGCCTGGTTAGTCCTACTGAAAGTGAGTCAAAACAATCACTTAGGAAAGGATCATAGGCCCTTGTTCGAAATAGTCAATCTTGAGCCTAAAAAAATAACAGAAAACCAAATGAAGTTAATCCCTTTTTGATCCAAATGAATTGAGCCTAAACTAGATTTTTTTTTTACCCCAAATGATCTTCTCTGGGAGCAATGTGTTGGCCCTGGTCCCTCCTAGGACATGTGCACCTCAGCTTATGCCAAAAGCATAAGTTGAGGGTGGCTAATGCAGAAAGCAACCTTGTTTTGGCCCTGACCCAACCATGGGTATTGTGAACCTTGACTCATGGCAAAATCATGAGTTGAGGGTGGCTGCTATAAGGAAAACCACGGAAAGTGGGGTTGAAAGAATGAAGAGAAAGAAAGAATAAAACAGAAGTGACTAAAAAAAAAAAAGTTAATAATAACCAAAAGCAAAATAAACACAAGAAAAGAGAAAAGTCACTTACACATAAGGATAAGAAAGGGAAAACAGCAAAGTGAAAAGAAAATTGAGTAATAGGGCGAAATAAGAATGATATGTCAAGGAGGGCAACAAGTCACTAAAGTATATCTAAATACACCCTACCTAACCCTGAGCCTATGTTACAATCTAAAAAAGTCCTATTGTGATCCTAAGTGCGTATGAGGAATTTGAAGTAGTGAAAATAAGGGCAAGCCTATGGCAATATGTATAAATGAGTGGTGAATTTGTTCTGAGAGTGAGTGTCGAAACGTGATCCTTATACTCAAACTAAAATCATTGTGTGAAAAATGAGGATGTTATTTGAAGGAAGGACAGGAGTTGTAATATCAGAAATATTAGCATCTCGGTGAGAAATTGAAGAGGATAGGCATCATTGCGTAGTAAATCTGGGTTATGGTTTGATTCTACACAAATCAATGCCTAATAGTGAGACCATGCATGAACATAATGAGAATAATCGAGGTTGATAGCCAAATGATTGCGGAAATTAAAATATGGATACTTTTGTACAAAGAATTTGTAGTGAGTCATAGTGCGTCGCTTGAGGACAAACAACGAATTTAAGTTGAGGGTGTTGATGTACCATGGTTTCACGGTATTTCTAATACTTTTTCCTTAAGTTTAGTGTGTGTCGAGAGCCTTTTTGTGTTGATTTTGATATAAGTTTATCTTTGTTTGCAGAAAATCTGTCTAAGGAAGAACGCGGGAGTTTTTGAGAAAGAATTGCAGAAGAGACCACCTACGGAGCCTATGACGGTCCGTCGCGGCTGTGACGGTCCGTAGGTGGCATCGTAGTGAAGGAAGAAGTTGCTGAAGGAAATTTGGGGAAGTCTGACCAAGTGTGGGATTACGGAAGTTCGTGACGGACCGTCACAGATACGACGGTCCGTCCTGCATGTTCGTCGTAATTATCAGAGAGTAATCCCAGTACCCAAAATTCCAAAGTTCAAGTGTATTGGAACGAAGACCCTCGACGGGCCGTCATGCTTGCGATGGTCCGTCATACCTGTCCGTCGGGGGGAATGAAGAAAGCAACGTGAGAAGATGTGAAGTATGGGACGACGGAGGCTATGACGGTCCGTCGTGTCCATGACGGTCCGTCACGTGGTCCGTCGACCCAGACGCGTTTGGACAGATTTTTAGTAAATAGAATCCTTATTTGATTAGGTTTTTATTTTTCTTATAAATAGTTGGAAAAACCTCGTTTTTGAGGTTAGACTTTCTGGATAATTTTTAGTTTATAGTTCTTCGATTATATTAGTAAACTCTTGATTTTGGAAATTAAGATATTTTCCGGGAATTGATTGTTGTGGATTTCGGTGATTAATCAAGTTGAATTCTGGGAAATTATTCGTTTTCATAAAAGTAAGTGCATGAACTCTTCCATTAACGATATGAATTGTGTAATTACGAACATGGGTAACTAAACCTCATAGCTAGGGTTGTGGGAACCATGGGTGAATAACAAGGTAGAAATCTAACTTCAATAACAATTTCTAGAGTGGTGTCTTGCATGTATTGATAATTCTTTCGTTTAGAATTCTTTTTAACGGTGGCCAACGTTAGAACTCGCCTTAATGCTACTTGCCGGACCAAGGAGGTAGATAATAGGAAAAGAATTATCAACATAGATTTAGTGTAGACTATCTAATAGACTAGTATTGGTTGGTACGAGTTAATAGCTTAGTCAAATACCAAATACGATGTTTAATATGAGGTAAAGATAAGGGTTAGTATAGCAACACACGTAGCCGGACCAAGGTGCGGAGTGAAATTCTCTAGATGCCGGACCAAGGATTTAGAGATACATAACTTATCACTTTACATGCAAGATATCAGGATAGAGCTGTTATAGTTAGATTCACCAAGTTAGGAACCTGTGGGGAACACTAAAGCCCTAGTTAATTTTACAATTTGATTAAAACTCCGAAAGTTAAATTTGTTAGTTGTTCGATCTTATTTAGTTAATCATTCTCATTAATTTAGAAATAAAACCCCCCTTTTTTGTCTCTTAGTTGTTTTTTTTTGGAAAACAGTTGGCTAAATAATAGTAATAATACAATAAAGTTAAGTCTGAACTATTTTCCTTGTGGGATCGATCCCAACCTCATTAGTTGGGTTCTTTACTTGATACGACCGCTTTACTTCTTATTTGAGAAGTAAGTTTGAGCGTATCAACTTTCCTATTAGTCTTTTTTTTTGATTCGTGTTCTATTTTGTGACCATTGCTGATTCTAGGACTGATTTAGTAGATAATGGGTCTGGTTCAACAGTAACCCATCCTCTCAAGGCGGAGTCGTGCAATGTGTGTTGCTTAGTTTCTTGTGTGAGGTTGTTGTCTTTGACAAAATAATATCATGTTGTGTATTTTTTATATCAAATTCATTACATCTTGTAAGTGTTTAGATTTGTCAAAATTGTTTGACTTTGTTGTCGTGTCTTATTATCTTTAGATTGAGTTTTTACATTTTAAATCTTTTACTTTTTTTCTCTTTTAACTAATTGAAATTATAGGTAAAATTGGTATTGTTAAGTAGACAACTGATTATGTATAACAAATAGTTCAAGGAAAACACACATTTCAGTTATGTTGTTACATAAAATAAGATAGAGCCACTGACCAGAATCTTCTTTTTTATGTCTTATCTTGGTAATTTGATTTTGGTGTCATATAGGATATTCAATATTAAATGGATAGTGGAGATAAAAGTTGGATGGGTCTCCGGAGATCACAATTAGCATATCAGTGGTGTGAATAACTTTCTTGATACAACTTTTGAACTAACTTCCAAAGGAGATGAAATATTGTGTCCTTGCAAAAAGTGTGCTAATTGTAAGTGGCATCAACGAAATGTTGTAGAGGATCACTTGGTTTTTATGGGTTTATACAAGGGTACACCAAATGGATTTTTCATGGGGAAAGTATTTCCTCGAAAAATAATCTAGATCATAATAAGGAAGGTTCCAATATGCGTGACAATATTGATGGCCTACTTTATGATACTTTTAGAGATATTGCAGGTGATTTGGGGCTTGAGGGAGTGAGAGAGGGTTTATCCGAAGATGAAAGAAATTTTATAAATTACTGGAGGAAGGTAAACAGGAGTTATATCCTGGGTGTAAGAATTTCTCGAAACTGAATTTCACCATTCGATTATTCTTGTTCAAATGCATTCATGATTTGAATATTGTGGCCTTTGGAGATTTTCTAGACCTGTTAAGAGAGGCATTTCCATTTGCTCATATACCAGTGTCGTTTCACAAAGCAAAAAATGTGATGAAAGATTTGGGTCTTGATTATGAAAAAATACATGCATGCCCTAATGATTATATGTTATTTTGGGATGGAAATGAGAAGGAAAATGATTGTTCTGTTTGTGGCTCGTCTATATGGAAGATTGTTGATGATCCCTTGACTAATAAAAGCACCAAAATTCCTGCAAAGGTTTTAAGGTACCTTCCCTTAAAACCAAGGCTTCAGAGAATATTCATCTGTCCTGAAACAGCTGCAAATATGAAATGGCATGATACTGAATGACCCAAAGATGGAAATATAAGGCATGCGGCTGACGGGGAAGCTTGGAAGAATTTTTATTCCTTGCACGACGATTTTGCTAGAGATCCTCGTAATGTTAGATTGGGTCTTTCAAGTGATGGTTTCAACCCATTTCGAACCATGAGTATTTCTCATAGCACATGGCCTGTTATGTTAATGAATTATAATTTATCGTCGTGGATTTGCATGTAACCGGAGTATATGATCTTATCTATGATCATTCCAGGTCTATCGTCTCCAGGAAAGGATATTGATGTCTACCTTCAACCACTAATTGCATAATTGAAAGAATTGTGGGAAAATGGGATGGAAAAGATGCTGATTCTAACCAAAATTTTGAATTGCGTGCAGCCTTATTGTGGATAATCAGTGATTTTCCAGCCTAAGCAATGCTTTCTGGTTGGACAACAAAAGGAAGAAAGGCCTGCCCTACTTGTAATTATGGGAGATGCTCTCAATATCTCAAGCATAGTCGTAAGATGTGTTACATGGGTCATCGGGCATTTTTACCTCGTGATCATCCATTTTGAAGAGATAAGATATCGTTTGATGATAAAGAAGATCACAGATCTGCACCTACTCCCTTATCAGGCATAGAAGTATTGGAAGAGTTGTGTGGATTCAATAATGTTTTCGGAAAGGTCCAAAAGAGGAAGCGTCGTGACACCGAGGGTCTATGGAAAAAAAGATCCATTTTTTTTGAATTTCCATACTGGGAACATAACAAATGGAGGCACAATCTTGATGTGATGCACATAGAAAAAAGTAGTTGTGACTGTTTGCTCGGGACTTTGTTGGATGTAACTGGAAAGTCAATAGACCATGTTAATTCTCGATATGACTTGCAAGAAATGGGGATACAAAAGGAGCTTCAACCAGTAAAAGATGATAATGGAAAATTTCATTTGGCTAAAGCTTGTTTCTCCATGAAACTAGAAGAGAAGAAGTTGTTTTGTACTGTTCTTAAAAATGCCAAATTACCAAAAGTTGTGTTCAAATATATCAAGATGTGTGGAAGTGGATGAGATGAAAATATCAGGTTACAAGAGCCATGATGCTCATTTCATAATGCATTACTTGCTCCAAGTTGTTGTTAGAAAAGTGTTGCCTAAAAAAGTTTCTATAGCGTTGATTGGGTTAGGGAACTTCTTTAGAGTCATATGTGGCAAGGTGACAAGGAGAACGGATCTTGATAAAATGCAGTCTGAAATCAATGAGATTATATGTGACCTTGAAATGATTTTCCCTCCATCCTTTTTTGATATAATGGTACATCTGCCCATCCATTTAGTAAATGAAGTGAAGCTTGGCGGTCCAATACATCTTCGTTGGATTTATTCCGCTGAAAGAAACCTGTGTTTCTTTAAGGTACTTGTTCGTAATCGATTTCATCTAGAAGCATCTAGAAGCATCTATACTAGAGAGATTCGTGGCTCTAGAGCGCGTGAATTTATGTTCCAGAAACCTAAATGCTGGGGTGAAAACAAAATTCAGTTGATACCAATTAGAGGATGAACAGGGAACTGAAACAAAGGGAGATAATTTGTCACCTATATTCCCTAAATTTTGCCATCCCATTGGAAGGGAGAAAAAAAGCAAAGGCAATAATTTTCACGTGGATCTCCATTTATGTCTTTATATACATCGATATGTATTTTTTAATACCTGAGATGAAAAAAAAGGAGACCTTTATCATGTAATATCTATCACTTTTATTATAAACTTCAATATTTTTTATATGATAAGAACTTTAAAACATGCTAATTTGAAATATGCTTGCTTGCAGGGAACACAAGACTATAATTGACAATCATAGTAGATCAAATGCATGGATTAGAGCACAGAATCATAGTCAGGAATTCGACAGTTGGTTTAAGAAGAAAGTTAAATTTGTTGAAGTTCCTGAACATTTACGAGAACTTTCTAAAGGGCCTAATACTGTGGCAAAAAGGTATACAACATACTTTATCAATGGATATCGATTTCATACAATGAAACGAGATAGTTAATGTAAGACTCAGAACTATGGAGTGACTTTATCAGCAACACTGATAGTTTTGCTAGTGCTAGAGAAAAAAAACCATTGATGGAGAGGTTTTCTATTATGGAGTTATTCAAGATATCATAGAGATTGATTATTGGGGATGCTTTAGTGTTGTGTTGTTTAAATGTGATTGGTTTCGTAATGAAGTAGATGAATATGAATTAACTCGGGTATACTTCAATAAGTTATGCAGTACTGAAGATCCATTTGTACTAGCATCTCAAGTGCATCAAGTTTTCTATGTGGAGGATCCAATTGAGAAAGATATTTATTATGCAAGGACTAAAATCAATGTTGATTTATTTGGTTTAGAAGAAGATCATAATTGCCCTAATATTGGAGAAACATTTTTTGGGGAGCCAGACAATGACATTGGAACATCAAATGGAATATCTGATGTTGATGTTGATCTTAGATGGTCGAGAGAAGATGTACCTTGTGATTTCATTGATATGCCAACTCATGATCAACATTCAGAATACATGGAAGAAGATCATATGGACACATCAGAAGAAGATGAGGACTTTGATGATGTCGATTGGGATTGAATGGTGGCTGATGATTGACAAAGGAACTTTGAACTTCTTTTAATAATATCTCTATTGCATTTTCTTATATGTACTATTGGTTTGAAAGTCAATTGAATGAATGCTGATTTTGCCTATTTTATTCTTATTGTGTACTTCTGTCTTTTTGGGTTTTCTAAATATTATTAGAGATTGCTTTGGTGCTTCTTTTGATGAAATGAGCTTATTGATTTTGCTTCAAAAATCATATGTGAATCAGGTTGCAAGAAGTGGTGATTCTAATTTCTGCTTCACCCTCTCTCCTTTTTACTAGTTCATTTTACTGCTACTGTAATCTTCTTTTACTTTATTCTGTTAGGATGTCTAACTACTTATATGTATATCTCTTTTTTTACAGTAGGCAGTACTTGTTAGTCATGAAACAACGAGTGTCTTCAAGAATAAGGAATAGAGAAGCAAGAGCAACTGTTCCAGCTGGAACGCTCACATCTTCGGTTAATCAAAAGAAGTTGTTGCTAGCTAGAAAAAGACAAGATCTAATCGCTATAAAGCGTCAATGTATAAAAGATGTAATTGAAGAACAAGATCTTCTGGAATCAAAGTCCAGAGACATGAGTTCATATACAAGCTAACTCAACTAACAATGTAGTGCAACCAGTAAAAGAACAACTTCAACTGAATTCTACTGCTCTTGAAGAAAACGAACAATGTGCAGACCAAGGCAAAAACATCAATATTTTATTTATAATATGACTTGTCTTTTTTTATTATAAAACCAAATTACAATACCACTTTGGAAGGGTTATCTTTATTTGTGTATTATTGTAGAGTCCTCCACTAAAAAAAGACAAAGAGGTCAAACAAAGATGTTATTTGTACATGGAAGGCATGATCGTAAACTGATTATACTGAATAAAGTTGGTCAGCCAGTTGGTCCTAGTAATGATGTCGTGATAGAGTTGAGCAGCTTCCTCGGTAAATTTGCTAGGAATGTGACCCTTTATCCTCTTGATATAGAAAATTGCAAGGTGATGGACACAAAAGATGATTTATGGGATTATACCAAGGTTTGAAGTATTCAATTCTATGTTAAGTTAAATATATTTAAAATTTATTGCACTAACTCAATGTTCAAATTTTCATGAGAAATATGACATTCCAGAAATTGGTGTTAGATGGACTTTAAAAACAGTTCAAGAAGCTTGGAGAAGTCATAAGTTTGATTTGAAAACACACCACTCTTATGCCTACGCTAATGATCAAATTCTGATGGAAAACAATCGTGATGATGTTCTAACATCTCAATTTAAGGAACTTCTTAAGTAATGGAACTCAGAAAACTTCAAGGTAAGTCTTACTAGTTTGTAGTGGTTCAATTATGTTAAGTTGGAGTTTACGTTATCATTTTCCCTTTTGTCCTTGTTGGATCTGAGAACAACTTGTAATACATGTTTCTTGGTTGAATTTTACTCCTTATGGATTTAGTTACTTCTCTTTTAGTAAAAGAATATTGTGATTAGCTGATTTAGTGGTTATTTTTGCTCTTCATTCCCAAAATATTTTAAGTTATATAAAGAGCTCTTTTCTTCTGTAACTGATCAATGGTAGCGTCTGCTCTGTCTCTTCTTTTTGGGAGCCACTGAGCTCTTATTTTTTTTTATGAATCAATGGAAAGAAACTTTCCTCTTCTATAACAATCACTTGATCATTGTGGAACTTCTCTTCTATTTGCAAGAAATGTCAAAAACCAATAGTGAGAATCGAAAAAAAGTTGAAGAATCCACATACTGTTGGCAAGAAAATCTTTGCTTTAGTTCGCAATGACTTGGTATGAGCTCTTGCCTAGCATGGAATAAAAACTTGTCATATTTTAAAGAAGATGTTTGGTATCCACTTTTAATGTCTATTGGAAAAAGAGAGGGAAACTAGTGATACTCCATCAGCTAAGGAATTTTTTGTGGTTACAAGAAAAGGAAAGCCCAACCGATCACACAAGGAAACATATGAAGATACAACTAGTACAATTGTGAGATTTCTATGTAATTTTTATTTTGTTTGATTTGAATATGTTTTTTCATATTTACTCTTTTTGTGTGTACTTGAATTCAGTTGTTTTTTTAATAATAAAACTGCATTATAGGCTGAGATGGAGAATATTGAAATGCAACAAAATGAAGATGGAAATGAGACAATTGATGCATTTTCTTTTGTCATGGGATCAGAACATCCAGGACGTTTGAGATTATATGGAAGAGGGTTTACAAAAACTACTTTGAAAAGGAAAGTGGGACATTTTGAAGCCTTGTCAAATGCAACAAATGACCTCGTGAAAAAGATGGAAGAGAAAATGATGAGAATGGAGGAAAAATTTGATGAACAAAAAGAACAATATGACCAATAAAAGACCACGATGCGACAAGAAATTGTAGAAGATGTCATAACAAAACTTCAGCGTTCAGGCGTACCAATTGATGCTAATGTTCTAGCAACATTACTTGATGTTTCGTCAACACAAAAAACAGAAATTCGATCAGTCCATCGTTCATCTACCTGTAGCAACAATGAAGATCAGAATCCCCCTCCTTCTTCTTCATTTTCTTCTACTACTGCTTTTGCAGTTTCTTGTTTGGTTCATCTTCATGTATGGATTGTTATGTTAATCTGCTTCTACTTCTTTTTCTTCTGCTACTACACTTGCAATCTTCTTGTATTATTGCTGGTGCAACTGCGATGATCCTTTTATTTTTATCAAAGTTGATACTATCGAGATTAGTGTTACTGTTGTTTGCATAGTTTAGGTGTTGTTGGTCTTTAGTAACTGGAGATCATCATTTTCCTTTGTGATTCATCATTTGTTTCTGATGTATATATTTTTGTTGTATTTACTCTTTATGTAGCCCCTATTTGTTGCTTTGTCTATTGTGTTTAACTGTTACATTTTGATCAACAAATATCATGTTTATGATTGTGTAATCTTTCTAGTTCCGATTCTGAGGATTGTAATTTGTGATTTATTGGAATTCAATGTCTTCCATCCTTTGGTGGGGAGAGTTTGAAAACTTTGGTATTGGATTGAGTTGTCTTGTTCAAGTGCAATGTTGTAATATAGTTAGTTAACTGGTTTGTTCCTGACTTAGTTGTTCCCGGTCAGCTTCTTCACCTGGTGCTAATTCTTGTATCTTTTTACTGGCTGCTAAACTGTCCTCATCCGGATACACTTTTATAGCTATATTTTTCAAGTTATTTCCTGATAGGTTTGGCTCCCCCTCATGAACAGTTAGAGCTTCTACCTCTATGTTAGAGTCTTGGTTTCCTGGTAGTTATTTTCATCATGGACAGAAATAGAAAAAAATAGGAATTGTGTGTTTTCTTTTACCTTTTCATTTTTGAAATTCCTCTTTTCTAATTGTTGACACTTTTGAAATTGTAGGTGAACAAAATGATGAGCAAAGCGGGGATGAAAGCAGTGAAGACCTTACTTAAAAAGAATTGGTTTCTACAAACATTCTAGCACTATTTTACTTTTTGGCCTAATTTTGTGAACTTAAATGAATGACAACTCTTGAACATTCTAGCAATATTTTTACTTTTTGGCCTAATTTTGTAAAGCTGAAGGAATGTGAACTCTTAAACATTCTAGGACTATTTTAATGTTTAGGCTTAATTTTTGTGAACATAAATGTATGTTAACTCTTGAATTGCAAATCAAGATCATTTGTTTTTATCTATAATATATGAATGCTACAAGTTGATGTACATATTGGTTTAATATGTTCTATCATTGTATCATAGTTTATTTCAAAAATGGATACAATATCCTGCAATAACCATTAAAAAGGTCGATTGCAATAGCTTAATAACATTGTTGCAATAGTTAAGAAGAACCGTTGTAATAGGTCGTATGCAACAATTTGCAACTATTGCAGAAAGTGTAGAAAAGTGTCGTCCTAGAATAAAAAATAATTGTTGCTATAGATAGTGTGTTGCAACAGTTCACAATTGTTGCTATAAAACCTTTTGCAACAGTTGCAACGGTTGCAACAACCGCCGAAAAGTATCGTCCTAAACTAAAAAATAATTGTTGTTGTAGACAGTGTGTGGCAACGATTTATCACCGTCGCTATAAACTCTTTTGCAACTGTTGCAACAGCTGCAGAAAAGTTTCGTCCTAGACTAAAGAATAATTGTTGTTATAGATGGTCTGTGGTAACGACTTTCAACTGTTGTTAGTAAACCATTACTATAGATATATCGCAATAGCCTTATATGCAACACGCCAGTTTCCGTTGCCATAGCTCAATTGCAACACTCTTTGAGTCTATGGCAATAATTATTCTTGCGTTGCAATAGGCATGTTTTCTAGTAGTGACTTAAGGAACATCTTGACACAAAGGTCCTTGGATCATAAGGACACTTGAACTTAGGAGTTGCTATCCAAGCTCTTCATTAAAGGAAAGATCCTTTAGCCATAACCACCTTCACTTTGTGTAAAAAGATGAAGAAGAATGGTTTTAGTACAAGAATGCACTAAGTATGATAACCATGAAAAACATGAGTTAAAGAGTACATTTAGTTAGAAATCGTGCAACATACCTTTTTAAAGAAACTTCACGAACATTTATACAATAGCACAATATAGTTTACATACATCATATAGACATGGATGTCACTCATAACAATATTTTGAAGCCATATTTTCACATTTAAATCACATTCATTAAAGCACAATCTATACATAAGAACCATCACCTAAGACAACCTCCAAATCTCACTACTGCAATGTACAAGTAGCATCCCATAATACTACTCACACCAAGTGATCCTAGGAAGTCACCCTAAACTTAGGCACATCTCATTCAATAACATACCACACATGCATTTAACCTTAGACATAGACCAACATACTTCATTAATGGTCACACAAAAACTCTTTCATTCATTACATCTTAGTCATAACTCATTTAATTCATATCATAGGTAAACTACCCTCACAACCCCTTCACAAGCGTACTTTTGCAATGTACACATGGAGTCCCATACGTCCACATATACCAAGAAAACCCATTTGGAAGTCGTAAGTGTAATTGACATCCTTATTCATGTCTTGACATAAGTAAAGTCAACCTTGTCCTACATTCATATTTACATAGATGAACCATAGTCCTTATTTCATAAAGGAACTTCATGATAAGTTCCCTTAGATTCCACTTATGTAATGTATAAGTAGGGTCCATAGTCCTGCCTACACTAAGTAGTCCTTCAAGGAATCATGAAAAATAGTCAGAATCTTATCTTAGTTCATTTCTTAACTTTTGGGATGCTTAGCCATAACCGACGTAGACCATGTGAGCTACATGGAATCCGGTTTGATATAACCCCACACCGAAAGAAGGTGTTATACTTGCCAAGGTAGAACCATACATAATAGGTATCTAGGGGGATCCACTAGTTATAACCTATGGGGGCACGTAGTTAAGCGATAGTGAGATTGCTTCTAGAAACCCGACCTCTTGCATTAGCGGAGAGGCTTCCATGTCATGAATATCTCTTGGATGGCCCAACCTATTGCATTAGCGGAGGGGTCTTTTCCTAATTGTACATATCCACTCGGTTCTAAGCTTGAACTCCATCTTTAATATCTGTAAGTCTGTATTTATCATTAATTCATAAAGTAGGCTTTAGGGACTTGCTCCATCATACATCATATAGCTCAAAGGTTTCTAGGATAAAAATGTACTTTCATCATAGAATCTATATTATGTGAGAATGTCCTTTCACATAATTCTATAATTCTTAACATAGTCTAGTTTAGAGTACAATTGGGGAAGCCCTACAAGAAACTCACTTGCACTAGATTATTATAACATTGTTCATTCATACAATCATGTGCGTGCACATACAAATGTGAGAAAGACTTTCACATAACATCTCTAAACAACACATGATCATACTCCATTATTCATATACTTAACATGCATAATAAGAGATAAAGGTGCATATGAGAACTACCCTTTCAATTGACACCATAAACATATCATACTCATAGTTATGCATGTAGTGTATGTGTTCATATTTGTCTTCATGATCACACAAGAGCAACAACTTTTTAACTTAGGAAATAATCATTCATAGGATCACAACACATATATATCATATCCCTTCAGTCATGAAAGACTCACATAGGACTATAGACCACACACTCACATTACATCATAGGATATAATAACATATTCAACATTTGAATAGAAGACTCCTAACATGAAACAATCACACATTCATACAGGGTCACATAGGTAGGGGTCATTCTACAAGAGTATTCATCACAATTATACATATAGACCATACCTAACCCTAACATTATCATTCACATATACATAACATCATCAACACACCTAGATCATGATACTAGAATGGAAGACTTCACATATAACTTCATAGTCTTTATTATGATCATACCAATCCACTTTCCATCTATTGACTTCAAGTCCATGATCACAACATATATAGATAGAAAAGAATGTAAACACCACCACCATAAGTAGACCATACCATACAATGTCCAATCCAATACTAAAGACTAGGAAATTAGGTCAACATACCAAGTCTCCAAGCTATGATCACCATTGAAAAATTCTCAACAATCTTAATCAATTGATATAGATAAAAATAGCAATAAGCAATACAAAATAATCGAAACAAAATCTAATCATCATCTAATCAAGATCACAAGACCCACATTATAGGCTAAATTGAGAGATTAGGCAGATCATGGGTTCTTCATAGAATTGGACTGAAATTGATCTTAAAATCATTGATTAATCATAAATTAAGCATTAGAATAACTTTGAAAATAATTTGACAATGAACCCATGGCTAGATTGAAAGATAGGAATTTTGATCATGAAATCATATTGCAAAACCTTTGAAAGAACTCCTTAGATGAAAGGTTAACTAAGGATCAAGGGTAACCATACCTTAATAGAAGAAAAACCCACAAATTTGGAGAAGAAAGCACTTTAAAATTCATCTTCTAGCTTGACCTTGAGTTTGGCCTCCAATGGAGGTTTGAGAGAATTTGGAAGAGAAGAGAGTTTTGGATTTTTTAATTCACAATGGTTATTGGTGTTTTCACTTGGGAATGGGGTTAAATATGAATTAAAAACCGTTATTAACTAACTCCCAAAGTTCCCAATATACCCCCATACTTATTTGGACTTTTAGACATGTCCAACTTGACTTTAACTTTAAAATGACGCAACCGGATCCCGGACATGGCTGCGCATCGCGAAGAAAGCTCCGAATTTTGCCTAACAAAAAATTTGAGGCACTGAGCCTCGTGACAGTTGCACAACGCA